>JACCGJ010000320.1:0-16859 GCA_013407085.1 Atriophallophorus winterbourni | reverse complement strand
AAAACCTTGCGAGGCATAATGGTTAAAAGATAATCTCTGTTATTGATATCGACGATCTGAATACTCGACTGGGCACCACATGGTTGCTCTATATCAGATCGAAAAAAGTAAACGAGGGAGTATATACAACAAAGCAACCCACAATCTAATATAAGATGGTTTTTGCAACATACTCGCATGCTACAGGTCGAGAATCATTAAAAGCAACGCCACGAATTGAGTCGATAAAATCATCTGTAAATATTGCCCCGGTGTACATAGTGCCTAGGGCGTGAGTTGCACTAGCGATGAATGTTGTTCAGGTAACCAGAGTCTGGTGCAGCGCAAGAGCAAGAAGCGACGAAAAAAGACCCGCTCACAACAATCACAAAACCCATGAAAGTACAGTTTCGCGTCACTGTGAGTGACAACTTGTGAGAAATAAAAACACAGGCAGCTTTAAAAGATGCCAATGTCTGTCAACGAGCTTAACTGAAGATGGTTTTGATTATAATTGCCTTACGTGATATTGTCCTATAAAATCAAATCAAAGCGAACAAGCAGACAGCATGATACTAGGGACATATTAAGGCCATAAGGCCCGAAAAACTGTAAAAAATGTGTTGAATTCTCCCGTCACTTCGAAATTGGTTTCTCTTGTGTTGAGGACTTGAAGGTGATAGGAGCGTCAATTGACATTAGTTAACATCAGGTCCCTGAATCGACACAGCACAATAAAGACTGTTGAGAGGAAACGGGAAGACGTTGTATAAACTATGGAATCGGCTGCCCTTGATGGGCTAAGTCCTATGACTTAGACGTTAGTGCGTTAAAAAACGGGCGCTTTTAAACTAGAGTGGGTCGTATGCTGTGTACTCCCTGAAAAGGAACAAACTTGGATAGGTAAACATGTCCACCACCTAAAAATGAGAAGTATTATCCAGTAATAATTCATGATTAAGTCATGTCCGAACCCGTATTATATACCGGAAATAGTGCTGACCTATCAAGCGTGAACATTCTAACTTGCAGCGGTAGAGCAATCAGGCTGGCAGTTAACAAGGTGCAAATGACAGATATCTTCACACCTTAGTGTTCAGACACTATGCGAACAAAAATCAATCGATCATTCCCACGAGACGTGACACAGTGTAGGCGTACTGTATGCTGTTTAGTGATAAGGTCAAATCAGTGGTGGGGGTTGACTACTAGTTAATCCTGACTATCACCCTTGGTCTGACGAAGCTTGTGTGTCAGATGTGAAACGTTACCCAAAAGCTGCTCTAACCGATTGCACTCAAATTTCTTTGTGATTTAAATGGGATTTGTGCTTGTTAACTGCAAGGCCAACTGACCACGACCGCGTTCAATCACGTGGGATAGGTGCTGCACCTATGTGAGTTAAAACCGCTAGGTTTTCTATAGGATGTTCGGGGATAAGGCATAGATGTGCGGGATGACATCAAGCTGTGGACACAAGTACGCAACACTGAAGATTTGCAGAACAGCTTCAGCGGACCTCACGATGCCTTACAGAAACTGGTCAGTTAGAAATGGAAAAACCTGTCAATTTAAGCAAATGAAGGTATTGACGTGGAAAGAAGACATTTCGAGTTCTCTGACACCCTGGTTCCTATATCTTGAAAAGCAATGAAGGAGAATGGACTTGGGTGTGGGAGTGAGCAGACACGTTGACCGTCACATAACGCCACCGCTTGTATTGAAAGACGTCACGAGTACTGTTTTCTACAACGCGTGTTCAGGAGTTTCACGAAGCAACTGTTCATCGAATAATTAATACCGTACTTTGAGGCCACCCGTGAGTATGCGGTTAAGGCTTGGTCACCCGGCTACAGAAGGAAATCAACCCCTTGCCAGATAATAATCATCGGACCACTAAGACTCGTACGTGGTTTAAACATAAACATACACAGATCGGATTACAAGCCTCATCTCTTCGACTTCTCGCTCCCGCCGTCTGTTAGAAGGTGATTGAACTTAGGTTCAATATCCGCAGACCCCAACCATCCCTAAATCAAATATTCACGCGAACTACCACCCGAAACAAGGCGGAGTCATCAAAATATACAGTACTTATTACCGACTCGAGGCTGAAACTGTTGAAGGTACTTTTATTCTGTACGGTAGTTTACTTGGAACTCCCTACCCCGTAACGGTGACATTCACCCAACTTGGATATTACCTATCCAAACCGGTTGTGTGAAAACCATTTTTGCTCATGGATTCTCACGGTGAACTGAACTGATCAGTGGCAAACAAATCCCGTTGTTACTACCTATGTTATTGGAATTCGATATTATTATGTGTTTTGGAAAGCTATGTGCTTTTTAGACCATAAATTGAATTGATTGAATTGGAATAGATGAAGTGCTAATTCCTGGACTCTGTTTGCTACCAAACAAACATTCAGTGTCAGAAGCGAAGTGCTGACCACAAGCTACTGAAATGCGTGGTTGTACATAATCTTTTTGTTTTTTTTAATACGAAATGACAAGTGATTTAGCATCAACGTTGCAATATGACCACCCTTCTAGGTTCTCCGTTTCTACCCGCAAAACCAATAAGTTCTCAATTCTCCATCTTGGAAAACATGCACCAACGCAGAGATTTCTCACGACTCTGACCTGATCTGAAATAATTAGTTCTACTCTACCCAACGTGACGCTCACTGGCACTCTCCTACTCGCAGATTAAGAAAACGCGTTGGCACACATTGTATTTTCAGAGGACACTCAACAATGAGTGAACAAGTCTAATGCACAAAAGGGCTCTTACTTTCCACATTCTGTGTTTGAACACCATGACAAAAATTATACAATTTCAATGAGTGACAGTAAGACGGACAGACAGATGGTGGAAAGTGACTTTGACCGCATCGTCATTGATTGTGAACAAGACACAGAAAGAAAGATAGTAAGCGAACCCAGTTCCGTTTATTCGTGTATACCCCAGGGTAACCACGAATTGGTAATTTCAAATGTTATTAATTCATGTGCAACGGGTGACAAGTTTGTTACCCGACAGTGGTTGACTCAATTGGTCTAGTGAGCATTGCTCATTGCTTCGGACTTTTATAATTGTGGTGGACAGGAAGTTTGGGAGGGCTGTTCGATTTTCCCATGCAGGCTTCCCTCCTAACATGGTGGTTGCTGTGGAAATGAAAGTTGGTGTTATATCAGCGGAGGTCATTTGGTTGTTCGACCTATTCGGGATGATAGATCGGCTTTTAACGATCGGACTATAATCATTTTCATGGCTCTGCATATGCGTATTAGCCTGAGAGCTTGCTTTCGAACAGCTGTTGATGGTATTTGAATAAACAGGACGACATCGTTCGGGGTTTTCGAGACCGTCCGCTGTTGCTTTATGTGATGTTTTAAATGTATTCAGATGCGAATTGCAGCTTTTCTTTTGATACCGATCTTGTGCCGTTTGAGTGGACTGTGTTTCTAAGTTTTCTGGTTCCTCGGTAGGATTCAAAGGTTGAATGATCAGATTATCACGAGAATTCAGCTCTGGTTGACATTCATTCAAAGTGCTAATATTCTTACAAAATTTGGCGCATATTTCTGATGGATTTCTCTGATGCTTTGAACATACTTGGAGATGCGAATGATGATGATGGTGATGATGATTACGATGATGAGGATGTTGACGTGGACTATGTTGTGATTCCTCGACAACTTTGAAGGAAATGTAATCAAAATTTTCCTGCAAAGTTTTGTGGGTGCCTTGAATTTGTTGCTGCATCTGGCTCACCGGGGATTCGTTTATGATATTTCGCGAAGATTCGTCGGCACTAAAGCTAAGTAAAATTGTAGGTGTCGAATGGACATCAAAGTGCTCTATGTTCGCCATCACGCCAGCTGTTTTATCAGTCAGCATAGACGAGTGTGTGGGAAAATCAGAAGGGGAACCATCTAAATTGTTTACCGAGCGAGTGAGTTTAGCCGAAGTTTCGTGATCAAAGCTCAGTTGGGGAAGTGAGATTTCACAATTATCACCGCGTGTCTCATCAGAAATATCGTCAACTTCCATGGGTTGGTCGTTGCATGCTGTTTCATGCACTTCTACATGTTCCACTACGGTGCATTGTGACTGAACTATAACCGAGCATATCTTGTTAACGCCATGCGAGAACTTGTCTTGGTGAGATTGAAGCGTTCTATTGGTGGGTGGCCTGGATTTCATTCGAGAAGTATTAGGGCAAACAACTTGCGTTCGTTGGGATGTGACACGTTCCTCTGTTTTCACTCTGTCGGTTGGAATGCGGCATTTTTCTTCCTTCATTTTCCGCTCACGCTTACACCGGCTTGCATAATGATTCGACCGTCTAAACTGGGACAGCTTCATTGGGATTTCTGGTGTTAGCGCGGCAGAACAATTAGTCCCATACAATTTGGCCGGTAGTTGTGGTTCGATTAGTGCATTGTAACTTCGTTGTTGTCCTTCATTTCCCATTTTTCCAGGAGAAAATATTTGATGCTGCACAATGGGCGCATCTAGTGGTGGACGTTGTCTAAGATTTTTCCCCGACAGAGTTCTGGTTGCTTTTCTCGGCGCATCGAGTGGAGACTCATCAGTCCTGATCCTCTGTGTAGACGGAATTGTCCTAGCAGTCAATCCTTCTGCGTTATTCAGGTTGGTGTCAAGTGAAAGATTCTCCTCATTATTGACGAAGGTATGCAAACTGTTTTGTTCATCTAGCGTGGCCCCTTGATTTAGATTAGCATCGGTCACGTTAAACAGGCTTTGTTTTCCCGAAGGTGTGAAACGCACTGGTGATTTGTTAGGTTGATACTGGGACTGGTTTGTGAACTCATCGAAAAATGCCCCCTCGGCATCTTTCGCAATTGCCTCATAATCTTCGACTAATTGTTGTATAAGTTCACGTGCCATCGCGAATTCTCCCTCTTCCATTCCTTCGGCCACGTACCAGTGTACGAACGCTCTCTTCTCGTAAAGTTGATCAAATCTTCTTCCGATACCCGTCCATACATCACGTATGGAGAGGTTTCCTGCGATCATACTCAGACAGTTACGTTTCAATGAAATCGTATTGTGTGTGGGCAATTGAACCGGGGTGGAGAAGTTGACGCCAATCTTAAATCCAGTGGGACACCAATCGACAAAACGTGCGCGCCCCATTCGATCGCCTTTTATCAGGGTCACAGCTTGACATGCTTCTAACGGTGTCACCGCACCACGGAACAACAATGCACAAGAAATGTACGCCCGACGAAGTGCAGACACACTCAACAGTTGATTCGAATCTTGAAACACACCTCGTATCAAGTCGGCTGCTGTGGTTCGCTCAAATTGATCCAAAGATGGACCCATCATGGGAGCGAACGCCATCATAGGAAAATGAATCCGTGGATAAGGGATCAGGTTTATCAGCAGGTCATCGATATGCGTATTTCGTTGGCCGATGAACTTGTAACGATGCGACAAGAATTGTGTGGTCACTGCGTTAGCCAGCACCCTGTTCGGGATTGTGAAACCTTCGTGTCGTAATTTCAAGCTCTCCTCGCTGACACTGAGCATCGCCTCGTTATCGGTGATAACCACACAATCACAAAATGTAAGATTCGTTGACGAATGTAGCAGCGCGTTGTACGGTTCCACCATCAGTTCCGAATATCCCGGGGAGGGATAAACGGTAGTGGCGAATTTGTGTTTTTTCCCGTATTCATCCGACAGACGTTCACACAAGGCGCTCGTCAACCCAGAACCAGTTCCACCGTTGGCAGAGTAGAGCAGCTTGAAGCATGTGAAATATTCACATTGCTCAATTAGTCGGCGAATACGATCCATCACATCGAACAGATCCAAACGACTCTGGGAGTAATAACCCCTGGCGAAGTTGCTCGCTGCGTCTTCTTTTCCGTTCATCATATCCAGTGGGTTCCAGAGTTCACGATACGCACCGGTTCTTACTTCATCTGAAAACGAAGAAAACACGTGAAGTGTGAGCATTGGACGGTATGTTACCACAGTTATAAGGAATAGAAACGCTAAGGTCTGTATAAATTTAAATTTGTATAGTTTGTTTGGTTCGAAATCAGTCCTTGCTGTGGAGTCGGTATCGATGACAATTCAGTTGCGTGCACTGCCAATGGATATTTTAAAGCAGTCTACATCGTTGAACACCAGTAAAACATGATCATTTATACGCTCGTTTGGGTCATACTGTGGAGATGAGTGCTAATCACCAGCTTCATGGTGATATTCAGAACAACACCCTCCAACACCACCAAAGAGCGTAAAGCGCCGAAACGACCGATGATAATTCAGGTTTCCAAAGGATTGTATCAAAACTGTTGAAGCGACAACATTCCATACGGCATGAGGAGATAGATAACGTCAGTCGCTGTTATACAATATGCAATTCGTCAGGATCACTTAAACGAGCTTTGCGTGGCGGAAGCTTAAACTGAACCGGTTGACATAATATTGATTGACCAATGAGAACGATGTGACACCCAGGCTAGTCAAGTTGTGGTCGGTATTTTGGTTACTTGATTTGCTTATATAAGATTAGCGTGTGTTTCGTTAAAATAAAGTTTGCAATGAATCGGTTATAGCAAGTTTTTGGCAACGTTTCACTTCTGAACACAGAAGCTTCGTCAGACTATGGTTGTCCGTACGAGCAATGTTTAGGTTTAAATGGCGTTTTCTTGACCAATCCTGAGCTCTCTAAGCTAGACAGGGGAGATCAAGACAATTGACCACACCCTAAATTGTTTAATAAGTGTACAGGTGTGAACAGCGTATGCTGCTTACGTAATCATGTGCGCATTAGGTGTTATGTTCGTTAATCCTTATCTGCTGCAGAACCGAGCGCCAGATTGTTGGTATATCCGCCCCATCCACCTTTTTCACCGCATTCGCCCCAGCCTTTGTTATTTCAACAGCCTCGGCGTGAAGTCTTTCCCTATATGATTCCACACCCCGTCTTATCACTTCCACGTTATCAAGATCTACGCTGTGTCAAGCACGTGTTTAGCTAGGGTAGAATTCGAATCATTGATTGATATTTACTGGGATTGCGGGGTTGCTTTTCCACTCGTTTACCAAAAACTTACTATAACCGATTCATTGCAAACTTTATTTTCATGATTATGGATTCCCTATCGGTTTCGAATATTTTCAAATACCGTGTGTTTTGTTCTTTGTCATGTGCCTAATAAATTCGTTTGACCTTTTGGCTTCATTGCTGGAAATTCGTGAACACGAATAAAGTCATTCTTTTTCTTCTTCTTTCTTTATCTTGTTTTGTGGGATTCGTGGCTGAACTCGATTAGCGATGGAGTTTGACCTTAGGAATAAATCGGGGCGCATGTTAAACGCGGGAGTGACGAGGTTAGTCTTACATCGAGTGACCCGAAGCCTGGATAAACAACGTAATGGAAGTTCGAACAAGATAGATGATTCAGACTCGATAAACCTGAGCTAATCTCTCTTACACCTTACAATATATTTACTGCAGTACATTTCAAACACTTGCTCGTAGCCACAATGAAATGCGGGGTGTCACTTTCACTGTTGTTATTGAGATATGTTAAACGATGAGATGAAACATTTGTAAATAAAATTTCGTTTCAACCGAATTCCAATCTAGGTTTACTTCTGATTTTCGAAATATTCGCAAATAGATTTACGTAGACTGCCTAAAGTTTGCGGTAATTACCCAAAACCATGCCACTATGCAGAGAAGAGATTCCCCGCTATATACGATTAATTTGTATCGTTTTATAACAAACTGTGAGAAATTTTAGCTAATAGCAAACTAGTAGTCGCTTAGAAATCAAGTCGAATTCCATATAAGAACAATCCAAAAGCACGGGAGGAGTAGGGTTAAGCAGGATGAATATAAAACATCTTACATTCTTAAACAAAAAGCTCGTTTGCATGTATCTCCATCATAAGCACACACCACGACCGGTTTCGTGCTGTTTGCACTCATCAGGTAGGGAAAGTATGATCAAGATCCGCATGCGCTTGAAACAGTGGAAGAATGGTAAACAAGTTGCGCTTGTATTCCACTGTTTTATAAAGTTGGTACGAAATAACTTTTCAATTACAAGTGTCCAAACGAATGTAGGCAGGTTTAAAACCCATGATCATTCTTATTTGATATTGAAAAAACTTACCAACACAGAATGTACTGCCTAATTATAGCAATTATGTACGTATTGTTATTGCATATTCACGCAAGCTTAGATACTATAGCTGCGGAAGGATTTTGCTTTCCTTGACGGGATTAATCATCATGGAAAAACGTCGTCGCATATCACAAGAATTAGTCAATACACGAAACATTTCTTAACTCTAGCTACGAGATCTTGCACAGTGACGCACAAAAAGTGAGCTTGCTTTGCTCTTTAAAATTCTCCATACTGCAAATCAGACTCATTATAATAAATAAATTCCCGAGGTGCTTATTTGAAGAAAACATTCAAAGGATTCGGCCGTACCATATTCTTCCTAGGATAGCCGCCCTACTGTTTGTAGGCCAAAATCTGTTTCACATAAAATATATTACTGGAAGAAATTCTACTATGGTAATCTTTTGCCATTTTCAGTAAAAATACTCGAAAGCCATATATCAAGTAATGTGCTGTATGACTGTCCCTATTTACTCACAGAAGCTTATATGTTTTTTTTTATTTCTTACATATTGTCACTCTATCTTAAAATTACCTAGGTTCTGAGTTCTGAATTAAAATAAAATTTTGCTAGAGGCTGGCTGCACAAATCTTACCTATAAATTACATAAAATTTATCGACTGTGTTAAGGCAAACAAAATTTTCGCGTACTATTTACAATTAATGAATGCAAACATTTGATGCGCTAAGCAGCATCTAATTTTGCCTTCGGTGAACGTTATAGTGTATGGTCTGTTGTTAGAATACTACTTGAATGTAACTTTGACTTTCTTTGCTAATATATTCACTTTTTAAAGACACGCGGATCCTGATTGTTTTATTTCTACGTGATTAATACGAACAGTACGAAACCACTCATGAGGTTTGTGCAAGTAATGTGGGAGTAAGTGGATATACCGTTCGAAACATGTTCTTTGGAGCTGACACATTTTGATTGTGTAACCGTTTGATTACACTGAGCTGATCCTCTCCTGTTAGCATCCTTTGATCTATGTCGACCATGGATGCACATCATACCAAGAATATAGATTGGCTGAATAGTTTCATGAATCGATGATTCGTTTCAAACGAGATGTACGTGTGAATGAAAAATTCAACCCGTGTCGTGGAATTTGCCGTAGAGATTAGTCAGCGGCCAAATCTTGTTTCTAATATGAACAAATTCTTTATCCCCTTTGGTACAGTCGCGTAAACTAATCTTTCTAGAGAGCGAGAAGCTGTAACGTCTAAAAATCCTCAGCCTGTCAGGCTGGACACTCAACGAGATTTGAACGTAATTGTTTTGGAGCTGAATTATCTGACTGGTTCCACAATTGTAGGCTCACAAATACTTTCTTGCAGTTAGATCCCACTGTCCCAAACGACCAATCACAAAGGCACGACTTAACTGCGAAACGTAACGTAACCGTGACGTGAATATTTTATTAGAAGTGTATCAATATATTTATCTCTTTACAAGACCCTCAAATATGGCTGCCTAATTCTTCAACCAATTGAGGGGACCCTGAACATCCCAGCGTCTACCAAATTGGTGGTTTCCTTCTCTAGCCATAACGCAAAGGTCGTAGGCTAGATGGCCAAATTTGGGTAGCCTTCTGCATCGCGACCCGGCTCGCTACTTTGATCGACTAAATGATTGAGTAGATGATCGATCGCTATTTGAACCAGGCTGTCGGCACTCATTTTCGCGCCCGAGTGATCGCCTGACAGTAATATAGGTTCGGCCATGATATAACTAAAAATTATGGTAGACTACTTTAAATCACAAATGCTAGCACGATTAATTTGTCTTAGAGCTGCACTTCAAACTTCTATCCGGTTCGGCAAAAACAATGCCATTTCAGTTCAGTCCAGTCAAAAGTGAAAACACCCTGAGTTTCCTTAAACGGGGTCTGTTTTATCCAGTGGTAGTATTAATTGTAAGTTTATTTCAAGCACATTCGTCCCCACACAGTGTATTCCGAGAAAAATATATATCTATGTCTCGAAAAACATATTCAACTCTTGGAAACTCATCACCGCAAAGCGTCAACTATTGTTCTGGGACATTTAATTCAACTACATGAAATGTTTCTACGATTTCTAAACATGCACCCAACTCAATAAATGAGAACACCTATGTTCATCAAGATGTTACTCCAACCAACAAACGTTTTGCGCCGATGATGTTCCATCACTCAAACCACGCACATTTTCAAGTACATTCGGTTTATCTTCGTCAAGATATAAAAAAGCATTTTGGGGAAACATTTTACCTATACGCATTGCTATCTAATACAATCTAAGTAATAAGCGCCTTGAGTGCTTCATCAAGAATCACTTTATGATTATGTTTTAGAACATCGTGGTTCGTTGTACGAGCCCTGTGTAGCAGTGGCATTCAAGTATGACTTTGTTCACAATTTAAGTATGTTTTTAGATTCATGATAATGGGTTTTGAACACGGTCTACATGCGTGGGAGGTCATGTGATTGAACAGGTTGGTCGTACCAACCTTACCCAATAGTGGCATACAAGCGCAACTTGTTTACCATTCTTCCATTGTTTCAAGCGCATGCGGATCCTGATCCTACTGTCCCTACCTGATGAGTGCAAACAGCACGAAACCGGTCGTGAGGTTTGTGTGATGGAGATGCAAGCAAGTGAGCTTTTATATTTATGTTTTACTACTGTTTAACACTCTTTGACGACGTATTATTGTAGCGAGCGTTGGAAGAGAGAAGCCGGAAATACCAGCTTGCAAAAATCTGGCCACTTATCGCAACATTCGGGTCATCGGTCAAACGATAACCACGTTAACCCCCGCGTTGCACGCTGCACACTCGGCTGCATCTCGATTCATCCCGGAGAGAAACCTTACGCGTTGCACGATGCACCATCGACTGCATCAGGCACACAATTAAGTTTAAGCATTTGTCGCACAATTACATTTTTCATACAATCGTCTATGGATTATTTTAGAAAAACACCGCTTCTTCTCAGATGATCCCTCAGACCTGCGTCACATCAGACAAGATTCAATCAAATTTAAAATTAATGAGTAAATATATAATCGTGTTACAAAGGCTATGGATTGGACTCAAAATGTTAAAACAGCATGGTGCGATCCAGATTAATCGATGAACTTGAAGGTATTCTATGGGAACCCGATGAGCATGTGTTTGTGTGCAGGAATGCAAGATTCCTGAAACCGGGAATAGTCGAGAAATCATTTAGCTCTACAACAATGTCAATCACAGGTGAGTTGACGTGAATGGCTCCATGCCAAATTACCGTGTGCACGCGTCGTCATGCATGCACCTGCATGAAGTATTACGTGAATTCCGCCATATAGAGGGTAGGCCTATTTATTTGAACCACCTCGCGTGAATGCTTTCGAAAAATGGCTTTTCATCCCACTAAATCACTTCGTATTTCGTCAATAGGAAAATGAAGAGTGAACTCCACAATCGGTCATGCGGTGAGTTGCACGAGATCATATAGGGTGAATGTTTCAAACAATCGGATTAGCTGGCCTAACTCGCACCTGCAGCTAACAGAAATTTTTTTATTTTATTGAGGTTGTAAAAACAAAACCGGTAAGTTTGTTTTACTTAGAACAATCTGCCATATAATGTTGTAAACTCATCAAATCAGCAAACTTTTAAGAGAAGCCTCCATGCCTTTTTGACCCTACACCCGTGCATCGAAGAAAACTATACATCTTAACACCATGCATCTACATTTGTTATCCCACCAATCGAAAACAATTTCTGCCCTTTGGATTTTTAATTGATTCTTGAACTACTCAGTAAGCAACCTAATCCCATTTTTGGTTGTTATATTATTCGTTGTTGCCATAATATTCTGTGGTTTTTTGTAAAGCTATATGCTTTCTAGACCATTAAAATTGAATTGAAGTGCTAATCATATGCTATCTGTTGGTGTACAGAAACCTTATATTGAGTGTCCTAGAAGCCTGGGAAAAGTGTAATAGACGTTAGGGCAGTTAACGCTATCTGTCCTCGATTGACCTAACGCATGTCTCACCTCCCTCATCCCATGCTATACCGGCATGGGATCCTTGGTTGTAAAAAGATATTCTGCTATTAGAAACTCCACAGCGCAGAGCGACAAAACTCATCCTGGGACTATCAAATTATCCATACGAAACGCGACTTAAATTATTGAATTTGCATTCGGCTGAATACAGACGGAAACGAGGAGCACTTATATTCATTTGGACAGTGCTTAATCAAACAAATCATCCTTGCGGTCATTTGTTTCATCTTTCCCATAACACACATCTGCGAGGTCACCAATTGAAACTTTAACAACAGCATAGCAGGTTGAACTGCCGCAAATATGCATTTTCCGTTCGCAATGTGCAACTGTGGAATAGTTTACCTACTCATGTGGTACAATCTGGAACTGTTGAAGTTTTCAAGAAATCACTAGATATCCACATGGAAAAGTATGTTTTTTTGTTTGACAATAATCTAACAATATTTTGATATTTTTTTACCATCCGACCCGATGTACATTTTTGTGGGTCTTGTAAAACATAGCTTTTTACCTGCATATAATCTATGAATAATCTATGAATTTGGAGATTGTCACAAATCAAACTGCACTATTTAAGCCACACAAAAGTCGTTAAAAAATGATAAATTATTCTGACTCTAATACTAATTAGTATGCATTTCCACCAAGCACATCCCACGACCGGCTTTGTGATGTTTGCTCTCATCAGTTAAAGACAGTACGTTTAGGATCCGTTTGACTTGAAACGGTGGAGGAAGGGTAAACAATTTGAGCTTGTATACCACGGTTGGATAAGATTGGTACGACCAAGCTGTTAAATCACAAGTAGATGGACTCCTGACTTCAGTTCTGCTTTTGCAGTTTCAGCTTCATGGGATTCGGGAATCTCATGGTGTTAAAATGCATCCATGATATTGTGTATACCGTGTTAGGTTAACAATCGCACAGGCCTTAGATGCTAATATTTTATTTCTGTGATTCTTGTGAGGTGTTGAAAGCTTCATGAATGAAACCATGAGTCATTCCAAAGAATTTATCGAAGAATTTTGAATCGAGGAACAAACACATACTCACTATATGCGTAATTAACCCCAAATACCAGAATGACCTAGGTATAATTGGTAGGATATTGTTGGCAGCGATTCTCGCCATGTTTGAGAATAAACACTCGCATGATATAAACATGATCAAGTATTTTTTTAATGAGCCTGGAATTTGCTGGTAAAGTAGCAAATGACTAAAACGAAAAGTGTATGGTAATTCTTAAAGTACTGACCCTACCCGATGAGACTTAACAGGCAGATTCCACTCGGTGTTAATTAAACGACAAGTAAGCAGCGGCCAAATGAGCATCAGCATCTAAGGCGGCTATGTAAAAATCTAGGGTCCCACCTTATCGTTGATCTCCGTATAATTAAAATATTGGATCAAAATTGTGTTGAATATTTGTAGCTCATTTGATATATAATTGCTGCAATCCATTATTACTAAAGCTACATCCATGAATTAACCATCGAATCGAGCAAGGCAGTTTCATACCGAGTCGACGGCGGGACTCATCTGCTTTCAACAGCAGTTGTCCTGGGCGTCTGGCATTACGATTGTAGTGAGTTCTAGTATATAGTTGTGATTCAAACGTACATTTCGTATAGTTGAACATGTTTATTGTGTGATTGCTGTGATGAATATAGTGACGAGTGTGGCGATTTCATTCAAACTGCATTTTTGTTTTTAGAACCACAGATAACAAGATAAGTGATTTCCGACAGATTTGTCTGGTAACCATCTGATGCTCATGTAATCATGTCGCAAGCCTCCGTCTAATTTGTCAGAATCCTCGCAGTTGGAACAAACAATTATGTAGAGGTTATTGTTTTTTCAATCGTTGTGACGTTCAGGGTTGAAATTTTGTTTCGGGTTGCATATTTATTAGCATCGGTAGTAGCATTCTCACAATAATCTATGTGATAGGGCATTAATACATGTTGCAGTTAAAACCTATTTGTTATTTACATACAAAATGCGTATTAGGCGAAGTCATGCATACATTATAAGATTTTACTTTAAGTAATCGTCTGCTTACCGATTACGGTTGGTTCCAGATCGATCAACAGGGCTCTAGGGACAAATTTCTCATTTCTCGCTTCTCGAAAAACGATTTCTCTTCCAGCCTCTAAATCATCCAATCCTGATCTCTCAACAACTCTCCGTCCAGCGGAATTAATCCCGTGTTCCGCACATATTAATTCCCACAATGCATGACTGATCTGTACCCCAGCTTGTCCAATATGCAAAGTGATAATTTCACCGCCCATTTGTAACGGAATTCAGGAAATTCAACGTAATTCACAGTAAACAAGTAACGCAATTTCAAATGGTTGGTGATGTTATCTGCTTCCCTCCTCACTCTAGGATCTATGGCTCTGTAAATTCACCAAATTTATTCCCATACCAAATCACAGGGGCGAGCGATCCTACCGAGATTTCCGCTCTTCATAAATGATCAATATTTTAATCGATATTTCAAAATGCGACCACTGTGGTTCAGTCAGGTGACCTGAATGGCAAACAGCCTGAAACCGGTAGTGGTGTGTAAGGGATGGGGATGTGAGCACCACAATACTTTCGTCTCAAGATACTTTGTTTACCCGCTAATTTTTGGCTGTGGGTAGACAATGAACGAAATCACTCGATGGAAATGCTGCAGAATACAAAGAAAGTCAGCTAAATAATTGAAATTGGAGAATCAAGTGGTCAGCATGAAGACGGGAGAAGTGCGGTCAAAATTGTAGATCACTAAGTTATTACAACCTGCATTTCACGTTAAACTTATGCTGATATTTAATTATGCTTTTATTGCCATTTACCGTCGTCACACCTTTATCGTGCACCCTTGAGCCACAGCGTAGTTAGGTTAAATGACCTGGTCATGTCTGCCTGACTGGACGACCCTATGATTTCAAAAGGCTGTTCAGAGATATGACAAATTAGAGGTAGTGGATGGAGCGCAATTTGTTTACGTTCCCTGTTCTGAATATCACCCTTGATCTAACGAAGCCTCTGTGTCAGGCAAAAGAAGAGTTATCAGAAACTGCTCCTTACCGAATGCGTTCAAATTTCATTTTCATGGCGATTATTAATCCAGCGTTCCCAAACATGTTCCAATGAATTTGTGGTGTTTGCTTTTGAACAACAATGCACTCTTTCAGTGTAAAATGTTCCGTTTCCAATCGGCCTTTAATTTAATGGACGATTGAAAAGCTCGATTGAATTTGTTTGCATTGTTTAACGATGAGATGTTTGTATCAGGTGAGTTGAAGTAAATTCACACTCCGGTCTTAACGTCTATCACGCTAATGACCAAGAATCTAGACGCCATTGAAGAAGAATATTCAACTATTGGAAACTCCGCTGCGCAGAGCGACAGAACTCATTTTTGGGACTTTCGAATCATCCATACGTAACGAGCCTCACAATTCAATAACGTCATTCATCGAATTACAAATAATAACGAAGAGAACTGTTTCCATTTGGAGAGAAATTAACACATCAAATCGTGGTCAAGCACATAGGTTTAGTTAGATCAAGAGTGATATTTAGAACAGGGAACGTAAACAAACCCCATTAAACATGTGTTTGGACACGTGATTGAACAGGTTGGTCGTACCGGCCTTATCCAACAGTGGCATACAAGCGCTTCTTGTTTACCATTCATCCACTGTTTCAAGCGCATGCGGATCCTAATCTTATTGACCCTACCTGATGCGTGAAAACAACACGAAACCGGTCGTGGGGTGAGTGGGTGTGACGGAAATGCATGCAAATGAATATTTTTGTAAACAAACTGCGTTCCATCCACCACATCTAATTGGTCATACCTCTGAACAGCCTTTTGAAATCCTAGGGTCGTCCAGTCTGGCAGACGACCTACTTACCCAGCGTAGCGTGAATTTGGTCAAGGTCAGTTGACGCTGTGGCTCACATGTGCGCGATAAGGGTGTGACAAAGGTAAATGGCAACAAAAGTATAATTAAATATCAGCATAACTTTAACGTGAAATACTGTTAATTCGTTAAAGAAGAAGAAGAAGAAGAAGAAATTGACTTTATTCGTACACACGAATTTTCAGCTGTTACAATAATTTCACCACAAATTTAAAAAAATGATAAACATGTCCCGACATCGATTTACAATTTGTCGACTGAACGATTTTTCTTGTCCGTCTTAATTGATTGACATACGATCCAGTTTACTAGCAAAAGTTTTTGGGTCAAACGTTTCACTGCAAGTCCCGGTATCTCGTAGTTCGTTCTAAAGTGCACGTCCAAATTTGACCTCAGTTGATCCGAAAATATTTGATGCATTTTACCCTTGGAGAAATTAATTGTATGCACGGCCGATTTGAAGGCCCCGCGATTTAAAGCGCAGCTTGTATTGAATTGACCACAGGTGCAGCTTATTTAATTCTGCTTGTAAAACTAGGCAATGCTCAATAGAGTTTAACTTCGTCCAAATTTTTACATCTTCGGCGTAAAGAACAAGTTTACATCGGTAGATCATTTCTAAATATTAAAAACAGTGTTGGACCGAGTACTGATCTTTCTGGGACATCGACCGTGGCTGCAATAGTACTGAAAATTTCTCCATCTGTTATGACTTTCGCT
>JACCGJ010000319.1:0-30235 GCA_013407085.1 Atriophallophorus winterbourni | reverse complement strand
GCCAGAAGTGCAATGTCACCCGCTCTCTCACCCGGCAGAAGATCTCTAGAAATGGAACAATCTGAAGATCGACGATGATGAACTAATAGTTTATTACAACGTAACTGCTTTATTGCACGGATGTGCAATCATGTAGTACTTTGTGCTGTGCGGCTAACACCGTGCTAAATTGATTTGCCACCGGTAGTGAGCTGCATGCTGAAACACGCTGGAGTCTCACTATCATTTCCTATTCTTTTTTCTTCCTCTTATCCGTCTAGGCCCTGGCAACCTGACAATACCTTAGCCCACGTGCAGTCTCAGACTATGCGGCACTTTGCTTCGATCAGTCTTGTGCTTTCATACCACACCATAACTGCTTTATTCACCTCAATTAACAGAACACTCGCGAAGCAGACACAGCCAATGTCAAACAAGAAAGCAAGAGTTTGAAAAAAACAAAACCAAGAGGAAATGATGCTGACCAGTGAATATAGTACGTATGTATGATGTATGAAATCACAAGCCTGATCCAGGCAAATTGTCGCGCATTAAAAGACTGCACGTGGGCTGAGATACTGTCAGGTTGCCCAGGCCTAGACAGATATTGGAAAGGAAAATAGCAATGGCAGTGAGACTTCAGCGTGTTTCAGCATGCAGCTCACTACAGGTGACAAATCAATTTAGCATAGTGTTAGCTGCACAGCACAAAAGTGCTGCACATCCATGCAGTGAATACAGTATCGATCAAAAGGCATCATCACCATTACAGGCGATATTACATCGGTAGCAAGTACCAAGGACGTAACAGCCATACTCCAAGGACATGATAAAAACCTGAATAAACGAAGAAAGTCGGGACCTATCAAGCTAAGGAACCTGCAGAAGAGTAAGCACTGACACCAGAAGTCTACACCTCAAATCAAACACGCATTCAAACAAGCGTTATGAGTGCGCAGAGCAACATCAGCATCAACAGCAAACACGATCACCGAAAAGAACCCGATCTCCCGTACATTTCTTTTTCTTCTTCCGAACAGGTTCCTCCGTTTGTTCTTCAGATTGCATTTCTGAAAGCGACGGACCGACTGCGTCATCGGCCCCTTTCCCATCAGGATCGTCAGAGGTGACGGTCATTTCACTTGGAACTGGTCCAATAACGTCTTCATCATCAGACATGATCTGAAAAAGGATTAAAAATGACGGCACTTTGAAGCTTGATGATCTAACTGAATGAAGCGCAATAAGGCATCGATACAATAGAAAAGATAGTTACGGTGACAAACGTCGCACGAATACAGAGAGAAGAGCGAACAGTATTACAACACACAAACGTGGCAAGCAATGACTGGAACCCAAGAATCACGGAATTCCGCAACTATTGAAAAAGCCAACATTAGTTCATTACGTAGGGGCATCATAGTCACAGTGTTTGTAGAAATACGCGCGTTTGTTTTAAATGGTGCGGGTACGATATAGCGTCTGACAATCAAGTAATGCTGTATATGGAACTGCTGTTACAGGACACTTCGAAAGCGGTTTTGCTGACAAAACGTCCAACAACCATGAAACCTCGGAGAGCATCAATATCCACACCCTGAGCAACAAATCTTCAGTCGAACTGGTTCTTCTGTAAGAAGAGATGATGGTAGCTCATGCCGTTAGGGCGTAGGACTACAACGGTTATGGTCGAGGGTTCAAACCCCACCCCCCACTGCTGATGAGCGCAAATAAGAGCGAAACTCGAGTCCAGTGCTTCTATTATGGACCGTCGTGATCAACTTTCTGAATAGTTCGATGGACTTGGCACGGATGAGTAGTCACAAATATAAATAATCGTGACTGAATTATGCCCGGGACAAGGTGCACACATACATGGTAGAGGCCTGCGACTTTCAAACACGTAAACGGAACTAGCATAGCGAAATCCGCCTTAGAAACGCAACTGTTTGATATGTGCGTGGATTTGAGCAGAAACACTATAAAAGGCTTTCAGAAAGACAGCGACTGAAACTGTTTTGAGCGTAAAAACCACGAGAATATCGGATCGCTAAGAATAGACTACACCTACTTCCGCAAGTTTGCTACGCAAGGAAATCAGCTGTTTACGTTAGGTTTGGAATCGGACACGCCGCGGTCTGCGTCAATCTGGAGGTGGTATCTAAAAAAGAAAACAACATTCGGAAGTCTATGGTTCGAAATCCGTACTCCTACTACACCTAATCAGTGCCGCCTGACACGGTCAATTTGCTATCTACGCCAATAATACAAAGAAGCACTCCGCCGTGCAGTGGCATCAGTAATCAACCTCCAACATTGAAAAGCGTAGGTGATTGAAGGGATCAATTTCGGTTCAATCTCTGCACAGCGGTTATCCACGAGCATAACATTTATCGCATCACTTCAATGCAATAACACTCACGTTAGAGTCACTTTTGCTTTTTACTTTTGTGAGACTATCTCCTCCTGGAGTATGAGTCGGCTTCAATGAAGATTCTTGGGAATTTGGGTACAAAGCGGCGTCCCCAGCACTACTCGGCGTTTGTTCAAGTCAGCTTCTCTAGCCTTTGCACAATCAAGTGCGACCCGCAAGGCAGCAGGGAGTTGCCAACTAACCGTCTACGAGACCCTGCTACAGATTTTTCCTCACGGTTTTCTCCCGAAGCATTTCCCGCGATTAGGTATCCCACAAGACAGCGGAGGTTCTTATTACACGATTGACCAACATAGGTGTAATAACGTTAAAAAGAATTTTTCCCTGGTAAAATGTGGTGCTGAGCAACGCGACTATACTGCTCTCCGAATCGATTAACAAAAAATCAGAAGATTAATGAGTGAGACAAGAAGTCATAACCGCATCCATAAAAATTGAATGCAGTTGAGTGGACCGTAGAACAAGCCACAAAATCAAAGAGTTGGTAAAGCATATCACGGTGACAGAACGATGACAGAACTGTCAAATATATAGTGCAGAGAGATTTTTCAACATGCCTGAGCCAAATTAAGCTTAGTTTCACTAAATTTAATCTACCTCTGCGACTATGAAAACACAAGCGAGGATAAAGGCAAAGTAACCGGCAGTCAGAGACTGCGATTGCTAAGTACACGCATATTTAGCAATAACGCTCAGGAGTTATCACAATTGTTGAACATAAACACGCATACAACAGATAACAGAGGGAATAAAATAACAGAGAATCTGAGTTGTTATCGAATAGTTGATATCCTCCCACAGTCGAAAAAATAATTAAAAAAACAAAACTACTTACGAGTAGGCAAACAAAGCAAAACAAAAGACTAAATTGCAAAAATTTATTTTTTTGCTGCGTGTTTATATCAACTTGTTTGACTGGTTGAATGAGTGATAAGATTTGCAGTTTGACACTCGATCTATGGTGTTAGCCAACGCCTCGATGGCTTGGGTCCACGTGATGATGTCACTTGGGGATTCACATTCCAAAAGTTGGTTCACAGACCAATCCAACTTGCGACAAACTAGGTCGAGGATGTTGGAGTTTCCACAAGCGTGGCGTTGAGCGGCAGTATCACCCGAGTTTGAGATTGAAGTAATTTTTGCTGACGCTGACTTAGTAACAACTGCGGGAGACGATTGTCGTTCAGCGTTGTTGGTTCCCTTTACCGCGGTATCGTTGAGGGTCACGTCAAGTTCTTCACACGCCACGCAATACAGGGTTCCGTTTGGTTGTTGAAACAAGATGGTCTATCAATTAGAAGCATAAAACGAGAGAAACTTACACCACAAGTGGTGCACACTTGGTCTAACATTCGCCAACCTTTCAGCAGGTATTTGCCCATCAGAGATGAAATTTCGTCTGATCGTTGGCGCTGTCGAACCTGTTCGTCTGAAGGCAACAACGAGGGGGTATGCTGGTCGTTTGGGTCGGGCATTGCTGCTAAAACGGGTAGAAACGCTGTGGATAATGGTATGAAAAAGAAATCCTTTAAATTGGCAAACAAACAGATTCGATTAGCAATGACTAGGAAACCGATGGGTTGCCCGGGCTATCGACTGAGCTGAAAGATGTAGCAAAGTAAAAAAATCCTAAATTGTGCACAGCTCTATACGGGATCCCATCCTCACAAGCGGGAAAATCAGACGCGGCAATACACGTCCTAGGTTCGAACCTATTCACTTTGCTAAATTCAACAGCACAGTCAATCACCTTGAAATCGCAATGAATAGTTAAACGCGACTGCCAATGGTGTCGACGAAAGGGTGGCCAGACTGATTTGACTCAAGCAGATGAAGGTTTTGAATGTTAAACTAGCCGCGGCTGGGGTTCAAAGACGAGAATTCGCTGTGGCTTCTCACCCTTAGTGATATGACTCAATATTCTGTTCAGTGGTGGTCTTCTTGAAGTGTTCCATTGATCTTGTCTGTTGTCAAGTGAAGCAGCGATGAAAGCATGTTATGATGCGCGACAGTGAAAGTCGCTCTATTCGTATACAACACTTGCTTGAGCACATGTCGGCTCTGAGGTGTGGGCACCACCATCCCAGTGTCTGCACAATCTCTATTTCCCATACCTGTCTAGGCCTGGGCAACCTGACAGTATCTTAGCCCATGTGCAGTCTCTGACTGTGCGGCACTTTGCATGGATCAGGCTTGTGCTTTCATACCATACCATTAGCTTTTTAGTACCCGCCCTATTAAATATTTTTAACATGTCACTCTTGTATGGTAGTTAAGCACTCACTACATGCCATCGGTATAATAGTGTCACGATGATGAGACATTTTATTGACTTTCTGAATAACCATAGCAGGTTACTACACAAAAAGATCCGCACGGATGTGCAATCGTACAGTATTTATGTGCTGTGCGGCTAACACCGTGCTAAATTGATTGGTCATCGGTGGTGAGCTGCATGCTGAAACAGGCTGGAACCTCACTACTATTTCTTTCTCATATCTGTCTAGGCCTGGGTAACCTGACAGTATCTTAGCCCACGTGCAGTCTCTGACTGTGCGGCACTTTGCCTGGATCAGGCTTGTGCTTTCATACATACATACATACACAAAAAGATGTGTGATATCACCAACTTGGTTCCGGGCAAAGTGTCTCGACGGCATTAAACATTTACTTTTGCTGTTACTGTCAAGTTTTCTAGGCCTAGATAGATATAAAAGAAAATGACAGCGTATTTCTGCAGTGACATATAAATTTAGCACAGCCGTGCGTAAATCGAAGCAACAAGGAAAACCGACTACGATACATGTTTGTGAACGTTAATAGGAAGCGCTCTTGCTGATCACGGATGTGCAATCGTGCAGTACATTTGTGAGAATAGTATCTTGACCCACATGCAGTTTACGACACTTTGCGACATTTCGACTGGATCTAGGCTTGCGATTTCATACGTATCGGCATAACTATTCAAGATCCAGGAATGTTGTTCGAACGTCAGAGACCCAACCTAGTTTGTATGCGCATAAATTGCTAAGCCGCCTTTCCTATGTTCCGTAGAGACATGATTCAGTCAGGAATTAACAGCGAACATGCACCAAGCCGAAGATGTCTTTAACGCTGGTGACACCCCGAGGCAACCAGAGTCAACAAGGATTGCTGTTGTTGGCTTCCTTCGGTCGATTTCGACCATAGATGTAGAAGAAGAAGAAAACTTTATTCGTACATCACAATCGCATAATTTTCGAATGACTAAACAGTACGATTCGGGAGGAACAATATTTCCCGAAGCGCTCGTAGCGATAGACAGTACTCGGTCAATCAGCGTCAGCGGCGTGATCTGCGTTCAGCAGCCAAGAACTACACCTGCTATTCCCCAGCTAGCAGACGACACTTTACACAATGCCTCCAAGAGCAAGTTCTTCCCAACTCGTGGGGTCAATACCACGAGATTACACATATCTGTTTTGCAAACGTCTTTGTACAGCAAGTGCGGTCTGTCCAATGGCCGACTTCCTGATTTCAACTCAACATAGAGTAGATCTTTCGGAATACGAACCAAGCCACCGCAGGCAGCGCTGTCGTAGTACGGTGCACATGCTCTGTTCACCAGCTTGTGAAAGCACTTCAGCCTTAGTCAGTTGGTCCATCCACGATATGTTTAAGATACGATGAACGCTTCGTAGATAGAAAGCATTCACCTGTTCGTGTCTTGCGTGGATGATCCAGGTTTCACTGCCGTACAGTAACGCATTTAGTACATACGCGCTGTATACCATCATCTTTCTCTTTACAGTCAGCTTGCGGTTGCCCCAGACATGAGCGTACGATCGGGGCAAAATGACAGCCGCTCTGCAAATACGCTTATCAATCTCAGTGTCTATCGAGAGGTTATCCGCAATGGTTGAACCAATATATGTGAAATGATGTACTGGTTCAAGCTGACAGTTTCCAACAGTGATGATTCGAAGCGACACAATCCCTTGACCAAGGACTTTGGTCTTGCTCGTGCTGATTGTTAGCCCAAAGTCTTTGCATGCCGACGAAAAACAGTTCATTAGAGACTGGAGGTGCTCTTGGGAGTGAGCAATAAAGGCTGCATCGTCGGCAAACAGCAGGTCACGGATTAGCACATCCCGTGCCTTCGCTTATGCCCTCAACCGGTTCAGGTTGGAAAGCTTAACATCACTTCGCGGGCGTATTAAATGCCTTCTGTTTTTCGACCTAAAAGCGTGCTTCAGAAGCGGAGCAAAGAAAATGCCGAAAAGCGTGGGAGCAAGAACACACCATTGTTGACGCCTCGACGAATTTCAAAGGCGTCTGAACTGAAACCGTTAAAATGGACTGAGAGTGAAACGGAATAACAGGTTTGAGCAATCTTGGGGTTAGATTAGAAGATCGAGCATTTTGAAAAGACCCTCCCTACTGACGTAGTTGAATGCTTTCGTTAAATCAATAAAAACAGCGTATAAAAGCATACGCGGTTCCCGACACTTTTCCTGAAGTTGTCCCAGGGAGAAGATCATGTTTATCTTCCCCCGCCTTGATCACCCTTATTCTTAAGTAGCGTGATGATCTTCGTGTCTCGCATCTCTTGTGTGACACACTCCTCCTGACAGCAATGAAGAAGCAAATGGTGAAGAGGCCGTAATAACGCTGTTCTACAGCATTTGATGCGTAAGTATATCAAATGGTGACCCAACATTCTTCTCTCCACAAACTGCGTGATGCAAATACACAAAAGAACATCAAACGCCAAACAGGCAACACTAGAAAGCGTATTCGTGCAGAAAGTGTATTGTGCTAGAAAAAAAACTATGCAGTGGCCTCTTGTGCAACATGATTGACCAGGTCGCCTAGAATCGTTAGAGCAGATGTACTGGCCCGTTCGTTTGAAGCCATGTGTTCGATAGCCGCACGAAGATTGTGGAACGCCCCATGGAGGTCTGTGATCAGTCGGCTGGCGATGGAGTGGTAGTGTTCGAGAACCAAGTCACACGGGACTGGCAGTTCGGATTGCAAGTCAAAGGCGTCTAGCAACGTGGGTTCTGGCAGACCATTCTCCTTGAACGGAATGCGTTCGCGTTGTGGCGAAATGGCACAGTTGTCCGCTTCAAACTGCAATGGAAATGAACGTTTGCGTGCGTGAGGATGCGCCAGACTGTGAGCGAGAAAATCAACTAGTGCCGGAAACGTACAAGGCGTCGAGCGAATTCCCGTTCATCCAGTAAACGCACCAAGGTAGCCCAATTATGCCCCAGTTGACGGGCAATCAGGGACAGTGCCTGGGCCGCCCTATCTTCATGAGGGTGTGATAAGATTACAGTGGAGTTGCAGCAAGCTCCCAGCAGGGAACCCCGGGCCAACCCGATGTAGTCGAGCCAGGGTCGAGTAAAATCCGGGTCACTTGGAGATCCGGTGGTGGGCTGAGTGAGCGGCTGCTTCGAAGAGGTTGATGGACCGTGGTGGAAGTGAAGAGCAAGCGGGCAGTATTCCGCCTCCAGCATATCACCCATCGCTTCAGAGACAACATCAACAACCTGGAAGAAGAATACCAACACAATCTGGTTGAAGTAAGTGGCTATGCGGATAGCATGAAACGAATAAAAAGGCAAGCGTGTGGTATGGTATGAAAGCACAAGCCTGATCCAGGCAAAGTGCCGCACAGTCAGAGACTGCACGTGGGCTAAGATACTGTCAGGTTGCCCAGGCCTAGACAGATATGAGGGGGGAATAGAAATGGTAGTGAGACTCCAGCGTGTTTCAGCATGCAGCTCACTAGCGTTGGCCAATCAATTTAGCACGATGTTAGCCGTACAGCACAGAAATGCTGCACGATTGCACATCCGTGCACAAAAAGGCAAGCGTAGCATCGAACAGCTGAGATTTCTTGTAAGCTTGACCTTTTTGTATTTTTTAAAAAGTGAAAACAGGGGCTACCATACCAACATAGAAGGTATCTGAGTGACTGGATCTCAATAATAAACCAGAAAAGCTGTTTACTAAAACGGACAGGCAATTTAATGTAACTCCTTCCTAGAGAATACTCGATGCCACAAAGTGATAAACCAAGGGTTTGAACAAGGTGTGAAGTTGTAAGCCCTTGTTGGATAAGGCTGGCACGACCAAGCTGTTCAATCACATGGGGTGTGTGATGGAAATGCAGGCGAATGTGGAGTTTTGTTCAAGCGGGTGGGCACAGCACAGTCTCTGACCGTGCGACACTTTGCCTGGATCAGGATGAGAAAGCACAAGCCTGAATTGATTGGCCACCGGTAGTGAGCTGCATGCTGAAACACGCTGGAGTCTCACTACCAATTCTATTTTCTTTCTATTGCTTTTGTCATATCTGTCTAGGTCAGGGCAATCTGACAGTATTCCAGCCCACGCGCAGACTCTGACTGTGCGGCACTGATAAGTGCAAACAGCATGTGTGATGGAAATGCATTCAAATGCGGAGTTTGTTTCAAGAAGACTTTAGTATGACTAATAACCACGGCCTCTTCTGAATCAATGGATGGCATCAAGCAGGGCTAGATGAAAGTTGTCGAAGCTGCTATACAAATATACCCACACAGAGCTGATCATGTCTAAAGCAAACTATGACTGAGACACACGCAAAACGAACATCAGGCGACCAGAACGAAAAGAAGATACATACTCAAGACTACTTTTTTGTAAATGTGACAGTCATACTTGCAATTTACTGCGCTGGGACAAGAGAACGCGGCTCAAACAACCGCAGATACGAGTTGAGGACATCAAAGCGTATCAAAATTCCCAACCAAATTAACTTATCCTAAGAAGGTCAGAGAGACACGAAAAAGCTAATTCGGGACCACTTACCTCGGAGTTATGAAAAGCTGCCAAAGAACTTGACACTGTGGCAAGGAGCACATCACCTGCCAAGGTTGCAACTTTATTGCCCGCTTCTAAATGTTTGACCATGTTAGCATGGGAGTGATTGGCGCAATCACCGAGAGATTTCTTTTCGGGAAAAACCAAACTCCTGAAAACACGAATGTATTGTCGGATGATGTGAAGCAGACAGTGTGACACTGAGCATTAGACGACGGAGAGATTCATGTATGTATGTATGCAAGCACAAGCCTGATCCAGACAAAGTGCCGTAGAGTTAGAGACTACACGTGGACTAAGATACTGTCAGGTTGCCCAGGCCTAGACAGACATGCGAAAAAAATAGAAATGGTAGTGAGACTCCAGCGTGTTTCAGCATGCAGCTCACTATCGGTGGCCAATCAATTTAGCACGATGTTAGCCACACAGCACAGAAGTACTGCATGATTGCACATCCGTGCATAAAACCGGTCATTCGTGAAAGAGGAAACAGTTGGAGCTAGTAACAAAGGTTGCATACGTGTGTGCGCACCATCATAAACTGCATGTGGGTTAAGATACGGTCAGGTTACACAGGCCTAACTAGGAACAGCATATAAGAAAGTGCAAGATTGAAGGCAGGCAGTGCTCTACATTAATAGTTTGCACATGGGCCGAGATCCTGGCAGGTTTCACGGACGTGGATAGACACATCATCATCAGAGACAGCATAACACCGGTGGCATATATCGAATGCTCAACTGATACACAACCATGAAAAAGTAAAATCCTAAAAGATGGGGAAGGGTGGGACATTAAATAGCTACGGATTTTATAGAAGAGTAAGCACAAACAAACTGGGATGAGGTGTATACACCTCGAATGAAACATGCATTCAATCAATTTTAGTGGACCAGTAGAGAAACATCAGCACGGCAGCTTCCTTGCGGTTTTCACTGCCATGTATCATAACAAGCATTCCTCGTCATTCCGCGTGACAGCATACAAGTTTAAGGAAACACTCCACGAAGATGCTTAGTGCAAGACCTCCACTGAACTCGGTTTCGGGACATATCCTGAAGCGTAACTAACCGTTGCGATATCTGATCGTGGGGACAGCCTGGAAGACGTGCTGCGCCGACTTTGGAAAGCTTACTAGTAAGGGTTTTTAACTGCATATGGCATGTGACGGTTTGGCCACCCCGGGATTTAAGCCAATCAGGATGTAGCGTCGCAAAAAGAATCCGTTTCGGAAGTCGGTGGTCCGGCATCCGTAAAACGTTACCCAACCAGCGTAACCTATGCAGGTTGATCTGCTTCTCTATATCAACATTACTACCGAACAACTTATTTCGGAGAGCATCGGTGCATATGCGATTGTAACAGTTAACTCCTAGAATGTTGCCGAGACATCGGCTGTCAAATATTTGAAGACGCTGAATATGTTCTTTACGTAAGGTCCAAGTTTAGCCCCCATACAGTAACAAAACACGAACGGTCGCTTTATAGATTCTACCCTGTACAGAGACAGTCCTTTCTGACGCAAGAGGTGACCTAGGTTGCGAAATGCTACGGTCGCTTTCGAAATGTGTGCCGAGACATCGTCATCTAACGATGCTGAATCATTGATACAACTACAATTTCAAGCGCTTGGTTGTCAAGTAATAGAAAGCTGTTTGATATGAAATTGTTATGCAGCAAAACACTGCATTCCAAATGCGGGCACAATACTAGCTAGCTTGTTCAGTATCGCCTGTGCATCTGTGTACGAGTCGAAGAGCAGAACTATAGCATCAGTAGAGTTCAAGTCGAGATGCTTGTCACTTGGCACCGGAAGCTGGGGCACATTCGCTGCACAATTCCGCGATGATATCAATTACAAAATTGAACAGAAACGGAGAAATCGGACATCATTGTGATGGGGAATTTGGGCAAAAGGTCGGATAGACATACAGGAGAGAGAACCGCATGTTATTACATACAGCGGTGGCAAGCCAATGTATTGGGTAATAAATCACAATTCTGAATCCAGGCGAAATGCCAAACAGTCACAGACTGCACATGGGCTAAGATACGTTCAGGTTGCTCAGGCCTAGAGAGAGATAAGAGAAAATGACAGTGAGGCGCCAGCGTGTTTTCGCATGCCTCTCAGTACCATTGGAAAACCAATGTAGCTCGGCGTTATTTGCAAAGTGGTAAAAGGCTGTTGATTAAATTTACATAGAATTTTATTGTTGTTGGCCTCCTTCGGTCGATGTCGACCATGGATGTACATCGCAAGCGCATGATTGTTTCATGTTCCGCAGCTTTACGAATGACTTAACAGTCCGATTCGGGAGGAGCAATCTCTTCCACAGCGCTCGCAGCGATAGGCAGTACTCGGTCGAGCGGCGTTAGTTGCATGCCTGCGGCATAATCTGCGTTCAGCAATCAAGAGCTCTATCTGCTCCTCCCCTCAGCTTGCAGACGACGCTTTACACAATGCCTCATATGTGATCGATCAAGAGCAAGTTCTTCCCAACTCGCTGGGTCAATGACAAGAGCTTTCATATCTCTTTCACAAACGCTTTTATCCCGCAAGTACGGTTTGAACAATGGTCGACTTCCTGATTTCAACTCAACATAGAGTAGATCTTTCGGAATACGACCATTTTCTATTCTGTAGACGTGGCCAAGCCACCGAAGGCGGCGCTATCGTAGTTGAGGTCCAAAAGCTCCATCTAATAGCTGGCTGGAAACCTTACGCGATATGGCTGCAAACCGAAGTCAGTGGCGCCTGTGTATTTTATTATGTGTGTCATAATTTTTTTATCGGTATTATTTTACATAAAAAAACACAAAAAAACCAAAAAATCGCATGCAGTGAAACTACAAAAACAAGCTGCTTTTGTGCATTTGCTTTTGCGTATTCCGCTTGCCTGCTTTCCCTTTTCCACGCGCTTGCTTATCAGCTTTTCCTGCTTCATATTGCTTGGCACTTTGTCTGGCTCCAGACTTGTGCTTCATGATGATGATTATGATGGTAAACATGCTCTGTAGACCAGCTTTTGAAAGCACAACAGCATTAGTCACTTTGCCCATCCACGATATGTTCAAGATACGACGGATGCATCTGTACCGAGCAAATAAAACCATGAGGCAACAGGCTGAAGTCTCAATGTCATTATTTCTATCTTATATGTCTGTCTAGGCATGGGTAACCAGAGAGTAGGCTGTTCAAATGGTGTTCGCCGAGCTCGCGTTATTTATTTTGGACGTTACGTACCGTCTAGAGTAGAAACCGCACACAAATGAGTCTCAACACTACGAATGTGCAGCGGTGAATTACTTCTGAGCTGTGCAACTGACACCTTGCTAAATTGATTTGCCACCGGTAATGAGCTGCATGCTGAAACATACTGGAGTCTCACTACCATTTCTATTTTTCTCATATCTGTCTAGGCCTAAACAATCTGAGAGAATCTTAGCCTATGTATAGTCTATGACTATGCGGCACTTTGCATGGATCGGGCCTGTGTTTTTATACAATACATACGTATCTGAGCCCATGTGCAATCTATGTGACTGGGTGTAACTGCTTGGCTTCAGGTTTGTTATTTCAACACACAGTGTCGATCCTACGTCACTTCAAATTCAGTTTCTGTCACCACGAACTAATAATTAGAAGCTCATTAGAAATTTGAATGTGAGAAAACATTGTTTTAATGAGCTATCGTTCACTGCGGTCTAGGAGGCCGAATGGATGCCATAATAGTGGCTGCATGCTGAAACACGCTGGAGTCTCACTACCATTTCAATTTCCTTTGTATTTCTTTTGTCATATCTGCCTAGGCCTGAGCAACCTGACAGTATCTCAGCCCACGCGCAGTCTCTGACTGTGCGGCACTGATAAGTGTAAACTGCATGTGTGTGATGCAAATGCATTCAAATGCGGAGTCTTGGTTCAAGAAGACTTTAGTAGGACCAATAATCATCGCCTCTTCTAAATCAATGGATGGGCATCAAGCAGGGCTAGAAAAAAGTTGTCGAACCTGCTACACAAATATATCCACACAGAGCTGATCATATCTAAAGCAAACTAAAGTATCTCAGCCCACGTGCAGTCTCTGACTGTGCGGCACTTTGCCTGGATCAGGCTTGTGCTTTCATACCATCATACCATACCATACTGAATTCAGATAGCAAAGAAGCAACACCCACAATAGCATCAATCTTTCGCGAAACGAGCACACACATCTGACATTGAAACAACGAGTACGGTGGATTTACAGCGAATGCCTCAAGTACATCCACAGAAAAGTACATGACTTACTTATGAATCGAGATGGCCAAATTCACCGTTTCGAAAATTTCAGCGACTTTTCTGTGCTGTCCACACAGTTTTACACAACTTGCTTGCTGGCCAGCACAACATTGACCGAGCAGCAATGTGATCAAACCACCAGAAGCACGGGTAGGTGAATAAGAAACGTTTGGATATGGAACTACTTTGGATGGGAGGGAAAGAAAGGGTGTTTTGACAGTCTTGCCACGTAAATAAGCACGAATGGTGTCAAAGAAAGGATGGTCCACATTGGAAGCAACGCGCCTGGCTCGGGACGCCAAGAAGCTAGCTTCGGAGGATACGAGTAAATCTAAATTTATAAAAGGCGCTGGACCACCCAGTAAACGTTCAGCGTTTGCGATCAGTCCGGGCCATTTGGATGCCATCGAGTTAACCTGCGATATGCGATGGGTTTGGCTGGAACGGCGTTTGATTGGGATTTGCAGCTAGGAGCAATGCCTGCAGGTCTAACTCCGTCCAACGATTCTCAGTTGATTGGTTTTGTGGCAAACTATCAGAAGGAAGTTGCTTGTCCAGCAACTGGGGTTCTGGATCGGGGAGGGTAGATGGATTGACGAGGATGTGTTCAAACGGTAGAATGTCTTCAAGCCAATCTGAAGAGACTAAATCGAGTAGTGGGCCATCAGCAATGTATTCTCCATCAGACATTTGCCCTTTGGCTGAAAGTAAGAGTGATGAATTACAAAACTAGACAGGAGTGTTAAAAAAGATGGAATAAAAAGTAAAAATGTAAACGGAAGAAGAAGAAAAAGTCAAAAGCATTATTCGAAAATATTCGAAATTTAAGCTTTAAATTACTTTTTAATACAAAATACACACGTTATACAATTACAAAATATCAAGGAGACACGTATTCTCAATTGTCGATGGTTTCAAGGTTGGGGATAAGCTCCCAATTCCAAGCGTCTCAGAGAGCCTCTGACAACTAAGTCCAGCTTCTGGCCTGTACGCGTGATCCTGTTTGACCCAGCCGAACTGCTTTTACTGATAGGAGAATGGGCAAAGGCGGTTGAATGACGCCTTAAAACCAGTTTGCTTCGAGCAGGTGGAGCTCATAAGTCCACGAAGACGATCCACCTAGGGAAGGAAAACCCTTATCTCAAAACTGCACTGCCTGTTGGCTACATACAATGATGGAAAAAGCTTCAAGATTCAACCTCGAGGAAAAATCCGGAACCGGAGTCCCATTAGACAGTCCGAAGTTGTAGTTCAACTTCGTCCTGGCAAATCATGCGGCGACATCGTTGTCCAAATTTATCAGCACAGCTGTTCCTTAGGTTCCAATTGTGTCGTTGAAAAAGAGCATTTGCCGTAAGTGTAACACCTAGTTCTCCATATTGAAATTCATTAAACGTTTTAAGTAGCGCATATTGAGCCGTTTTATTTCGGACTTGATAGCCTTAGCCAGTTCTTTGGGTAGAGCCCAATTTCCGATGCGGTAAACTTGTTCTTTTTGCTTGATCAACCACTTCAGTGTAGTTAAAGAGTATCTGTCTGGTCGGACGCAGATGGTTTCAACTGGACAGCAGACATCATATTCTTGTAAGACGTTGCTATCAAAGTAGCTTCTATCACACCGCTTTCTAAAGATCTAAGTTACACTAAAACGACAGTGTCATACGCATTACTTATCCATGGATTTTCGGCATCAGTTTGGGTACACAAAGGTTGTCACAGCCGAGGGTAGCAGTAGGGATAAGCTCCCACTGTCTATAAAATACTCCCATATGGCGCGCGTCTCAAATAGCCTCTGACAACCAAGTCCAGTTTGTGGCCTGCACGAGTGGCTCCCCGAGCCCGGCGGAACTGCTTTTACCAACAGGAGAAGGGACGAGGGCGAGTGACTGGCACCTGAAAACCAGTTTGCTTCGGGCAGATGGAGATTATTAGCCTGGGAGGGCATTTTATCTAAGGGGAAGGAAAACCCTGATTTTAAACCACCGCTGCCTTGCGGGATACCCAAGCGCGGGAAAGGCTTCGGGAGAAATCCTTGAGGAAAATATGGAGCAGTCTCGTAGACGGTTAGTTGGTGCACACCACCTCTTTCTGGCAACTCCCTGCTGCATTGCTGGTCGCACTTGGTTGTGCAAAGGCTAAGGAAGCTGACTCAATAGTCAATAGTATATTGTGGTACAAAAAGCTGCTAGGTTAAAATATAACCATAGGATAGTCAATACAGTGGTCGGGTGGAGTTCAGCGGGTTCGGCGTCGTTTGTCAAAGTTCCGTAAAGGGTGGGGTTATATGTATCATAAGAGTCAATACAGAGGGAGATGAATCGGCGTAGTTCCGTATATATGTATCTGGAAAGGAAGAGAAAAGTGGATGAAGTTTATGACTGTACGGCACTTTGTCTGAATCAGGCTTGTGCTTTCATACATCATACATCAGTATCAGGAGAAAGGAAAATCGCCAAGTCGGTCTTTAAAAATGGAGAGTGATTGGGAGGTTACGACAAAACTGGTAGATCATTGCAAACACGCGGGGTACGAACAGAAAAGAAAAAAATATGGCAATTCAACCGACTGGGCTGGTGAGCTAGCTTGAAGACATGTCCCCGGGTTCCGGAACTGAGTGCCATCAAACGCAGTACGGATGTTTGTTCTCCTTAAGAATCTGGAAAACCAGTATCAGATCCCCCTTGATGCGACGGTAACTCATCAGGAACACGTTGAGTTGCTGGAGTCCTTTGACGAGCTTTGTGAATCTTTATTGAGCCTGCTCTAGGACGTTATGATCACGCTTTAGCCATGGAGACTAAACGGATACCGCATATTCGAGGTGGGGTCTGATGTACGCGTGCAGAAGCGAGAAAAAATAGGCGGCGGTCAAAAGACACGAAGACGCTTTTGAGGAGCCCTACGTTGCTATTGGCGACTGAGGATGCGAGGGAACATTGGACTGAGCACCCAAGATCACTTTGAACAAATACGCCGAGGTCTTTTTCTACAATACTCACCGAAAGTTCGGTGTCCCCTAGCTTGTATCTAGGTTCGCCAGAGTAACGAATGCGGAGAGATCGGCATTTTCGTGGGTTGAAAGGGAGCTGGTTCGACGTTGCCCAGTTATTAAGTGAGGTAAGATCGGCTTGCAGTTCATCACAATCATTCGAGGAAGATGCGCCATAGCTTGATATCATCTGCAAACATCAGAAACGGTGGATTCACACATGCTCCAATGTCGTTGATGAACATCAAGAATAGACGCGGACCGAGTACGGAGCCCTGGGGTAATCCGCATTGTATTGAGAAACAATCTGAGAGCGATTGTCTGACGCGAACGCGAAGTGTCCTGGAGCGGAGGAATTCGGCTAACCAAGACAAGAGTGGGCTACCAATTCAGTTTATGCTTCTCCCGTTCATACAAAATTACTGTGGTATGCAACATTAATGATCCCGTTTCCAATCTTCAGGAACATGGGAGGTATCGAACAGACGTTGGAAGTACATGTAAAGTCGTTCACAAAGTTGCACAGCAACCGCACGCAATGCTTTCGGTGTAATCCGGTCTATTCCAGGTGACGAATTTTCACGGAGCTGCATGATCTTTTTACATACACGTTCAGCGGTGAACAGAATAGTAGAGAGTCTAGGTGGGGGTGGGCTGATATTCAACGAAGATGGTTGGCAATTCTGGGATACCGGCATGTAGTGATCCTTCAGGGTATTTGCGGCTTCCATAGAAGTCGATGTGGAGCCGCCTTCAATTTTTAGTGGGGGGATACCAGTTTTCACTTTTCTTTTGTCATTTATATGACGGTATAGCAGATTTCGGTTGTTCAGAAATCGTGCAGTTAACCTGTTATGGTAATCCAGCTTATCTTGACGCACTAGAGACGTACAGTGGTTGTGTAATTGTCGATATGCTTCCCAATTTCGTGCACACTCTTCCGATCGGAACTCACTCCAAGCAGCGTTTCTGCAGCAGATCCACTTACGAGTTCTACTACGAATGAAAGTACGTAGAATACGTCGTTTGTCTGTTTTGGTAGTCGATGATTGTTGCAGTAGCAAGTGCCACTGGGAGACAAATCTGGACCAGGTGAGCCCAGGATTGCCATTTAACAGAAGTTGAAATTTCTAGCAGTGACAATTTCTCGAAAAGCCTTGTAGTCCGTGACTACCGGAACTAGGGGCACCTCTTCGTCGAGGAATTCGGCGTAAGAAACGAAAAAATGTAAGGACGATGTGGTCGCTCTTCCCTAAGGGCGGTTCATAATGTATTTCTTCTACCATCAGTTCCTCGTTAGTCAGCATCAGATCGAGTAAAGATGGACAATTACCACTCCGAAAACGCATAGCAACATTCACGTGGTTGTACAGAGGATGGCTGCTGATGAACTCATCCAGATCCGCAGCAAACGTATTTGGGCTGGGTTCGCCGAAGACTTCAGGAGAGTTAAAAAAAACCATCAGCAATGCGTGCGTGCGGGGTAGTGATAAGGTGAACCGAATGAATGCAAGGATGACATCATCAATGGAACGTTGAGTATTCGGCTGACGATATATTACCGCAACGAGCACACAGTCCCTTTTTTAAGTTGCAAGCGACACCAAAGTGAGTCCACCAAGCTAAGCTGATCTTGCGGGAGAACCTCACAAGAAAGACGTGAATTATAGTATAGAAGAACGCCGCCTCCTTTAGTTGGACGATCGTTCGTGAGAATGGACATATCAATGAGAAAAACCTCGGCATCAGTGATCGAAGAGCTTAGCTGCGTTTCTGATACAGCTATTATGTCGAAATAACGAGCAGCATGCCGCAAGCGGAGTTCTGCCAGTTTGCCGAGTAAACCCTGCGCGTTCGTGTAGGAACAGTTCAAGCCCTCACGCGAAAGGTTGGGAGCAGCTTCAGTTATATGAATATCTAGATCGCCGATCCCGTTTGGATCGGCTCTTGTGAGTTTTTTTTGTTAGTCAAGTCCGTCTACACCATATTCGTTTCCGTTAATGGAAGCTGTAGCGTCAATCGTGGCTTAGTGTTAATCCGCTTTTCCAGGGCCGAACGAAGACAAACTTCTGCTAGAGCACAATGCCTGTGTCGATACCATTGTTGCGAAGCGTCGTTCACCATAGATTCAGATTGAAAGGTGACCATAAGTATGCGAGGACCTGATCCTTTGTAGCTAGGAGAGGCTGACAAACGCTTCAAGTGGGCAAGGTATCGGTAATTTTAATCAGTTCCTGTAAGAAGCGCAACTGTTCGCAATCATGAGTGGCGTTTTTGTCAGCATCACTCCCATTCAATTCCGGAACGCCATAAACAAAGATGTTTTTTATCGCTTTCGTGTTTCCAATCTTAAGTCACTTGCTTCTTCGCTTGCCTATTTGCCCATGATATATCGGGAAATATACGGATGGGGGACGAGATGTTTCGAAGAATGTAAGCAGATAGAAGAACAGGTTCAACATCTGCTAACGATTTTAACACAATGCGCAACAATCATGGCTCACCAGCATGTGCCGATTCGTGATGTCTTGACAAGCGGACCATGCTAGCCGGTTCTAGGTTAAGGCCTAGCTCTTGACACAACTTTTTCCATTGTTGCACATCTTCAGAATGGCGCGTTATCAAGCTGGGTGAATCTGTCTCGGGGACATTGGAGCAAATCACGGTAAGTGCCTCCGCTCGTGCTACCGAAACCTTTGATGTCGTTGCCACGATACTAGAAGAAGCTCGCACAGTCAGAGCACGATTGGTGCTTATGCCGTTTAGCGGTTTGGGTTTGCCTGCGACAGAAACACTAGATTGCTTTGTGTTGGTATTTTGTTGTACGTGGTTGGGATGGGCCTGTGCGACGGGGAATGTTACGGAATTTACTACTGACTTTTGTGCTGATGGAAGTGATGTAACAACAGCAAAGCTTGAAGTAATATGCTGTTCGTTAAACATGTTTTCAAGTTTCTGCAGTTTCGAGGGTAATGACAGTCTTGGTCTATTGATCTATCAAACGCAGCAGGTTTCGAACCATTGTGAGATTAGTGCACGCGCTCCAACACCAAGATTTGGTGGGATTAAAGCTATGTTAGGCCAAAACAGTTACGGTTATATCTAAGCAGCGTGAGCGATACCATACGGAGCAGTTAGTGCATTCTATTTTTTCGAGAACAATAGTAGAACACTTAGGATTTCCACAGGAACTATTCGATTAACCCGTAGATTGGCTTTAACCCGTTCTACACTCACCAGATCTTCAAGTATTTTAAGCGTCAGGAAAGTTTCGTTTTTGATTTAACAACAACCATGATGACAACAGAATAGAAATCTGTCACGAGCGATAATATTCAACTTGCGCGCTTCAAATGCCGAGTGGTTCTGGGGACGCCGCTTCGTACCCAAATTCCTAAGATCCTTCATTAAAGCCGACTCATCCTCCAGAAGGAGATAGTCGCACAAAAGTGGTGGGCGCTTCTCTGCAGCTTTCCACCGAAAGAAATTCTGGACGCTCGATTGGCTTGTCAGCCACATACTGTCCTTAAGCCCCGAGCTGGGCACCCGGGGCCACTCACTTAAAATTGCTAAGAAACGATGTCGGCTAGACTCCAGGAAACACTTTTCAGCCTTAGGGTTGTTAACTTCTGGAACACTCTTCTAGAACTTATATCCTGCAGTACCGTGTCTAGTTTTAAGCAGGGGTTGGACCGCAACTGGGGTAAGTTGTTTCCTGAATACTCTCTTTAATTGCTTTACAAGCTTAGGTTTTTCATCTTTTAGCGTTATCCCGTAAATAAAGTGAGGGCTAGAGTTCTCTGTGTTTTTTATTTTTATTATACACAATGCTACTTCAGCTGACCTCTCACCGTGCTGGTGAAGAGAAACTGCTTCTTCTTTTTCCAGCATCGGCTATAACGCGGTGCTTCAACCGGATAACCGGTTCAACCCGGATAATCTCTTGGCTTCGCGATCGGCGAAGATTTCAAATAGACAAAAAGAATATACGTTTTGGCAGTGGTGGGTGCTTCTCTGCAGCTTTCCACCGAAAGAAATTCTGGACGCTCGATTGGCTTGTTAGCCACATACTGTCCTGTGCAAACTGAACTGAACTGAACTGAACTTGGTAGTTTTTTCCACGCTCCGATAAAATATTACGAATTTTCACTATTCCTTGAACTTGCAGTAAAATAGAATCACTATTTTACTATATTCTCCATATTTTGCTGACTAATTACGCTAGCGATAAAATCAGCTTGTATTTTTGGTAACGTTTCATTACTCATCATATTATCTGTCAGATATGAGTACTAGAAATTCATGCCTCAATGTCAAATGTGGCAAAATAGTAGCAAAAGGAATTGAGTGCACAGCATGCAAGCTTTGGGCTCATCCTAGTTGTTCAGGTATACATAAATCTCACTATGGGATTTATGCGAAGTACCGCTGGTTGCAGTGGTACTGTAGCGGCTGTCATCAGGCTGCCACAGACGCCGCTTGTTTAAAGCCAAGGAATAGTCGGACGTTGCCTTGCTCGTCAGATTCTATACCTGCCCCAACGTTTGCATCTGTTGTGAGGGCTAGTGTGAGTTCTGATAAAATGGCTGGCACTGAATTAGCTGACAAATCTAGCCAGCTACGACGTCATATCAAGCAGGCTACCTCTCCTAAGGTGGTCAAATCTAAAAAGCGTGCTACCAAGAACGCCGAAAAAACTGCATCCACACAGGACGCAGTCATAAATGGCCAGGTATCTCGTTCTCAAATGCGAGCTTCTAATAGCAGGGTGGTTACTGTAGCAGAGATTCCGAAGAGGCGTAGGAAGGCGAATAAAGCTACTACCCAACGGAAGCAACATGAAATTGTTGCCGGATCACCCGCACTGGATCACATTATCCAGGAATTAAATGAATTGCGCAAGAAATTCGATACATTGCGTGGCACCCCTGCTCCAAAAACTAGAACACGAAATGTACTGGTTTTTAATCGAGCAGAGCCATTCATTAAGGAATCGAGGTCTAGAAAAGATTTAGATCGCAGATGTATCAGCGATCTTATCCGCATGGTAGGTCTGAGGCCTTCCACTCCTACAATGCGAATTCACCGTCTTGGAAAATGGAAGTTGGATAGTCGCCCTAGGCCAATCCTGGTAGAATTCAAATACCAGGCGGATCGGGACGCTTTACTATCTAAGGCTGACCACATCGCAACTTTAGAAAAACTGCAGGTTAAGCCGGACAACCCTCCCTCCTGGATAAGACAATACTCTTCCGCTTCAAATAGGAGGGATCAGATTGTTAAGACCTCTAATAACGACAAGCGAGGTTGTACAAAGCTAATGGATTCTCTTTCCGAAGTAACGTCCAATCAAGGGCGCCGTTCATCCGAAAAGGATGGGGCTTCATCAGATGAAGAATTCTTGGAAGCGTCCGAGGATGGGGTCTGTGGTCGTATTATTATCCCTGAAATTCCACAGCTCGTGGTTAGCAACCTGCAGTGTACAGCTGGTGTTCAGGCCGCACCAGGTGACTCGGCTATTGCAAGCAGTACGCCAAAAAACGTGCTGACTTCTCGGGTACTCCGCCCGAGAATCACACAAGACTAATTGGGAATAGATTACGTGACACTGCCGCCACAGTGCTACTCGGGAATGCATGTAGCATCCGAAACAAATGGTCTGAACTCTCCATCCTTGCACATGAGTTAAGACCGCATGTAATTGCACTGACAGAAACCTGGCTCTCTGCATCTGATGACATTCCTGATATAGTTGGTAACAGCTATTCCGTGATCAGGTGTGATAGACCGGGTGCAGTACAAGGTGGCGGTGTTGTTATTCTTCTCAAGTCAGGCCTCCGTACCTCAGAGTTAAAAGTTAGGCTTGGCACGCACAATGTGCAACTTAGCTCCTGTCTCATTCACTCCTATAAGCAATCTACGGTAATAGCGTGCGTTTATTTGAGTCCCCATTCAGGAGTACAGGATATGTATAACTTGCTTGAGAATTTGAGTTCACTACGTGCGCTTGGGTCTCAGGTTCTTATGGTGGGTGACTTTAATCTACCACACATATCTTGGCCTAACCAGAGCTGCCAAGCTGATAAGATGTCTGAGGACTTCATAGAATGGACCCACAGACATGCCATGAGCCAACATGTAACTGAGCCTACAAGGTTCCGACATGGCTGTGAACTTTCGGTCCTGGATCTTGTTATATCTTCGAATGAGCAAATGGTTCGACAGGTGCAATATCTTTCCCCACTAGGGAAAAGTGATCACATCATGATTAGCTTCCAGCTACTTCTCAGGTATGACAAACCGCCTCCGAAACTAAAGCGCAACTTCAATAGGGTAGACTGGAGTGTTGTCTCAGAAGAAGCAGATCAGATCTTGTCACAATCTTCTGGTGATGATATGGCAGCAAACTGGCAGCTTATTCACCATTGTCTGTCCACACTGCAAGACAGATTTGCTCCGTTGGTGCACGTCAAAAGACGCAATAAGCCACAGTGGTGGACACCATCGATGCGCCGTGGTATTAAAATCCGGGACCGTGCCTGGAAAACTTACAAAGCTTCTCAGACACAATGGGCCTGGACAAGGTATAAACTACTTAGAAATAAGGCTGTGGGAAGCCAACGTAAGGCAAAACGTGAATTTGAGGCACGACTGGCATGTAATATAAGACAGTGCCCAAAGCGTTTCTATAGCTATGCACAATCCAAAGGCAAAACTCGCGATTGCATAGGCAACCTTCAACTGGACAATGGATCTCAACTAGATTCAGATTCTGAAAAGGCTTCGGCTTTTCTCGAACATTTTCGAGCTGTTCAGAGGCCTGATCGCCAAACTGATCTCTCGAATATGCCAGTGGACATAAGGTCAGATAGCGTTCCTACCCTAGATGAAATAATTTTCACTGATAATGAGGTCAGGCTTGCACTTGAAGCAACAAATCCACATAAATCTGCGGGCCCGGATGGTATTCACCCTCAATTTATTAAGAACCTGGCGCCTGTATTAGCACAACCGGTGGGTCGCCTCTTTAACGCATCCTTAAGGTATGGGTATATTCCTAGTGCATGGAAGCAGGCTGATGTGATACCTATACATAAAGGTGGCAGTCGATCTTCAGTTTGCAACTACAGACCTGTAAGCCTTACTAGTATCCTTTGCAAAACCCTAGAGAGACTTATTAGGGACAGGATCTGTCGCCACCTTGTCTCTGGTTCGTTACTAAACTCTGCTCAGCATGGTTTTCTAAAAGGGAAGTCTTGCCTAACGAACCTATTATGTTTTCTAAATGAGGTCACTAGGAGGCTAGATAAAGGCCACCAGGTCGAAGTTCTCTACTTGGACTTCTGTAAAGCCTTTGACTCGGTAAACCACAGGTTGCTTGCAATGAAGATTGGACAAATAGGTATCGATGGCCCTCTAAAGAACTGGATCACAAATTTCTTGAGCAATCGGTATTTTCGCGTTCGCATAGGCAATATGTATTCCGCGAAAGCAGGAGTTGTTAGTGGAGTCCCGCAGGGTTCAGTACTAGGCCCACTACTCTTTCTTATCTTCATCGATGATTTGGCATCCTCGCTTAAGTGTCCCTGCTATATGTTTGCAGACGATGTCAAGTTTATCGGATCGCTGAACGAACAGGATCTTTTTGAGGATATAGAAAAGGTCATCAAGTGGTCTTCCACGTGGGATCTACCAATCAACTTCTCCAAAAGCTATCTTCTGTCCAAAGCTGCAACGAAGCTGCAGGTTGCTGGACCTGATAACATACTGGAGATAACTGGGGTATCAAAAGTCCGGGACTTAGGTATTGCGGTTTCAGCGGACTTTAAATGGGCTGATCAATGTGCAGCTGCTGCACAACGCGCTAGGAACCAGCTCTTTCGCCTCCGATCAGTTTTATCCTGCAGGTCCCCGGAGGTTTTCATCCCATTGTATAAAGCGATAGTGAGACCTCATCTCGAGTATTGCGTTCAAGCTTGGTCTCCTTACTTGGAAAAGGACATTGCCACGCTTGAAGGTGTTCAGCGCCTAGCTACTCGTATGATTAAAGGGCAATCTGGGAAGTCATATGAACAACGACTGTTGAGTCTAGATCTCTTCTCGCTAAAAAGAAGGCGACTACGTGGGGATCTGATCGAGACCTTTAAAATCGTTAGAGGCTTTAGTTCTATTGATCCGGCTGATATGTATGCTCTTGCGCCAGTGGTAGGTACTCGAGGCCATTCACTGAAACTGGCAAAACAACATGTCAGGTCTAATGCACGTAAGCACTTCTTTAGCGAAAGGGTAGTGAATCATTGGAACTGTCTGCCCGAAGAGGTAGTTTGTTCTACTTCAGTAACGTGCTTCAAAGATAGACTAGACTCGATCTGGCGCTCTGTGTTTCCAAATTTTTATCCCTAATTTTATAGTTGTTCTTCAATTTGTCGTTGGAACGCACTAATGCCTCTCCTCACCTGTTGGGTGAGGGAGTTTTTCTGTTGCATTCCAGCCAAAGTCAGTTCAGTTTGCTCTTTTGGCTTACCACCGGAAGTATTCTGGACGCTCGATTGGCGACTGCCACATCGTCCTGTGCTAACTGAACTGAACTGAACTAAAGTGAACAAATCAAAATACCCGGTTTGAATTTCGCGCCCGGTTTGAATTTTGTTTCAACGCTGCTAAATTTTTCGAAATTCATTAAATTTCTGATTCATCGATTACATTAGCAATATGATTCGAAATTCTTTTCTTTGGTTTCACTCTAGCTGCAACAAGAAGGTTTCCAAAGGTATAGAGTGCGACGTGTGCCTGCGTTGGGCTCATCCCAAATGCTCTGGACTGTCGTCAGCACAATTTAAGGTTTATGCGGCCCATCGATGGCTTACATGGCTATGCGCTGACTGCATGAAGTCCGTGGAAACTTTGGTTGAGGAGCGTGAGCGTCTTAAGGAACGTAAGCGTTCTCCTCCACGTCCGTCTTCGAAACCCAAAACGTTTGCCGAAGTAGCTAGGTCAGTGGTCCAGTCTACCTTCAGCCAGCATACCACTCTTTTGAGATCACAGAAGGCGAAATAATCGCCATCCTCCTGTCATCCAAAGGCTCCATGGAAGAAAGTTAAAGAAAATCGGGGTGTTCACATTAGCCCGACTAAGGATGTTCGCTCTCCAGCTCGGGCTAAAAATGTCCTAATCTGAACGCAGGTTGAGCCTTTCATCCGAGAATCAAAGGCTCGTAAGAAAAGCGATCGGAGAAAGGTTATCGAGCTACTCCGTTGAAGCGAGTTCACAGGGTCAGAAAATGGAGGGGTGTCCCGAATAACGCATCTACCAGATCGCCTCCGCCATTTGTAGTCGAATTCACAAAGCAATGTGATCGCGACTACTTCCTTTCGAAAGCAGAGAAACTTAACAGCGTCAAGGGAAAATGCATCGTGCAACCTGACACTTAGGCACACCTAAAAACTTTAAGCCCAATTAGAGCTAGAAAGCTAAAGTTAGCTGTGAATCGTAGCTCACCAAATTCGATCCCGAGGCGAAACTTGGAAAATGACAACGGTGTGGCGATGACGCTAACACATGAGAATTACACTCCTCAGGAGAATTATACTCCAAAATTGAAGAGCGCCACTGTCGTGCTACGTCCTTTAGAGGATGAATCGTGGATGAGTTGTAGTGACTCAGACAATGAAGATGGAACTAGATGCCAGGAGTTGTCGTCTGTTTCGAAAACAAATGCTGTATCTCTTGATGAAATTCAGCCTTCAAAAAACGCGAAGCAGCCTCGGGCATTACGCCCGAGGACAAAGAGCTCTTAGGTAGCCCTAACACTGGGAGTCTGGCTCCATATGATTATGCTCTTGTGTTCTATACAAACGCTTGTAGCATTAGAAATAAATGGGCTGAACTCTTCTGTAGAGTTGACAACACTTACTACAAAATTGTGGGTGTCACGGAATCATGGTTGTCTCATGATGACCATAATCCAGCTTTAATCGTGGATAGGTTTAGCGCCGTAAGAAGCGATCGACCTCTGGGTAAGCTAGCAGGAGGGGTGTTGCACCTTATTGATAACGCTATTCCCTTCGAGAAAAGTATTTCTTTTTCTACAACGAATGTGTACATAATATCTGCCTTGCTCATGCATGGATGCACGCGTATAGTTGTAAGCTGCGTCTACCGTAGTCCGAGCACCAGTTTGGAAGAAGATGCTCTTTTGCAAATTAGGCTCTCGTCTCTTTTAGCCGTAGCACTACGTGTTATAATCTTCGGCGATTTCAATCTACCCGAAATAAACTGGGAGTTCCAAACCTCACATGCTCCAGGAATCGCGAACGATTTTCTGGACTGGCTACACTCCCATGCACTTTACCAACACGTAAACGAACCAACTAGATTCCGAGAGGGTCAGTCTCCGTCTATTCTTGACTTAGTTATTCCAACTTCTGAAAGCGGTATACACAATTTGGTCTTACTGCAACCACTAGGAAAGAGCGACCACGTAGTGTTAGCCTGCGAGTTACTTCTGTCATTTGGTAAACCCCCAGTTAAGATGTCTGAGAGCTTCCATGGGATCGACCCTGCTTCCATATTACAGGCAGCAGCGCTACTCTCATGGCAAAACATTGACCATGTGGATGAGATGTGGGGGCAGATCAAGAAAAACATCCTTCCAACTCCAGGATCGATTCGCTCCTCTCTTACCCGTTCGCAAAAAGGTAAACATCAATGGTGGTCAGCCTCAGTTTCCCGTAGCGTACGTCACCGTGACGCAAAATGGAGGCGTTATAAGCTAACTCCCTCATGTGAGACTTGGGCCTGTTACAAAGGAGCGCGAAACATAGCTGTTTCCAAGGTACGTGCAGCAAAAATTTCTTTCGAAATGAGACTCGCTCAAGAGGCCCATACTCATCCGAAACGTTACTACAGCTACGTTCAATCTAAATGGTCAACACGAAAAGGTGTAGTTACCTCGAGAAAGGACGATGGCTCAGCCGTCATTGCAAGCTCTGAAAAGGCTCAATTGTTTTCCTCGCATTTTCGAGGCGTACAACGCCGAGATTATAACTCGAACGCCTCTGCGCCATCACTTCAATGTGTACTCGCTGATCGCCCCCTCTGCACTGACCATAATTCGAGGTACACAATGTCGAGAATATATTGGCCAGCCTAGCTTAAAACAAGTCGGCGAGGCCCGATAGCATCCATCCACGAATGATCAGACTGCTAGCGCCTATATTAGCTGTGCCGATCACAGAAATTTTCACATCATCCCTCAGTCAGGGTACCCTTCCTTTGGACTGGAGAACAGCCGTTGTAGTGCCTATCTATAAGGGAGGAGCTTCCTCGGCGGTCAAAAATTACCGCCCGGTTAGCCTCACTAGTGTACTATGTAAGGTTATGGGAAGATTGATTAGCGATAAAATATGTGGATATCTAACCAAACACTCTCTTTCGAATGGCGCATAACACGACTTCCTAAAAGGTAGGCCATGTCTGACAAATTTGTTGAGCTTTTTAAACGAGGTAACTAAGAGGATGGATGATGGTATAGCTGTAGAAGTCTTCTATCTCGACTTTAGTAAGGCTTTTGATCAAGTCAACCATAGGCTCTTGCTTCTCAAACTCTCAGCCATAGGAGTATCAGGGAACCTTCTGGGCTGGATTCGAGCATTCCTTAGTGACCGTTGCTTTACCGTCAGGGTAGATGATACTTACTCCGCAAGTGCTCATGTAACGAGTGGTGTTCCCTAGGGCTCAGTCTTAGGGCCGTTGCTGTTCCTCATCTTCATTGATGATCTAGCCAACCAACTGCGCTCACCCTGTTTTATGTTTGCTAACGACGTTGAAATTGTCAGTAGGTCGGATAACTCCGATCTGATAAGTGACGTGAAAGCTGTAAAAACATGGGCGGGTAATTGGGACCTTCCCCTTAACCTAGATAAGAGTCACTTGTTCTCTACACTGGCAGGCAACATGATTGTGTCTACACCCTCAGCTCACAAGGAGTTCCGTAGGGTAAACTTTACTAAGGACCTAGGAATCGTAGTCTCCGTAAACTTTAAGTGGGCTGACCAATGTGCTGCTGCTGCTCAAAGGGCCAGGGGGGAACTCTTTTGACTACGTTCAGCCCACACTTGCAGAAAAGCTGAGGTGCTATTGTCCCTCTACAGGGCAATAGTAAGGTCACATTTAAAATACTGTATCCAGGCTTGAAAGCCGTATTACCAGAAGGATATCGTGCAGCTAGAAAAGGTACAGAAGCTGGCCACTCGCATGATCGAGAGGTTAGCATACACCAATTATGAAAATCGTCTATTAACACTAGGACTTTTCTCACTTAGGGGGAGGCAACTTAGTGATGATCTTCTAGAGACCTTTAAGGTTGTCAAAAGATTAAGTTGTCTCGAATTCGATGACTTCTTTCGGTTCTCTCTTTTGGTTGGTACACGAGGGCACAGTCTTGAGCTAAGTAAACAGCACACCATGCTCGAATCAAGAACGCACTTCTTTAGCATCCGTATAGTGAACGCGTGGAACACACTTCCCGCAGAACTAATCATGGCAACGTCAGTAATTGCGTTCAAACATGGGCTGGACGAACGGTGGCAGGTGCTCTTCCCGGAGCATTACCCTTAAGACTAAAAATCCCTCCATATTCATGATCAAAAAAGCACAAAAATATTCGAAAAACATTTTGAAACACAAAAAAGAGTTTCTTTTTCGTTTTTTCGTATTTGTGGAAATAAACTGCTGCCCATCGTCTTTTCAATCGATTGGACATGCAACATGCATTAACTCTCTCACCTTTCGGTGATGAGACCTCTTCCATCTTCCATTCACAGTTACAAACGCCTGTGTTACTTACGAATCAATCCTGTTAGTGGCTGGTGTTTCAAGCACACCTCCGAAAGAATCTGGGCACTCGTTTCGACTTGGTCGACTATCGCCCTGTGATACTGAAACTGACACTGAATATCGGCATTGCGAAAAAAAGTTGTAGTGGATAGTGAGGAATGGATTTTGAGGCTGCGTGTATTCCAGTTATATCTACATACAATTTTGACTCCCAGACAACCACAGAAGAACGAAAACCGTGCGTAGACTAAGAGTGTATTGTAATTTATGTAAGGTTAACAACGAAAAAATTTGAATTACAGAATTATCGATTACTATTGATTAAATATTTGAACCGTCACCACAGATTTCCTTCCTAGAGCGTCAAACAAGAAAAAGATGCTCGAAAAAACATCAGTTTATAAAATCATCAAACTTTCGAGGAAAATTTACATTGCGACCTGAATGTGTATGTCTGTCGTACGGTTTGAGACACGAATGGGATGGGGGTTTATCAGGGGTAAGGTTGGTTTCTGGCGAATCAGATGAAGGGACGTGTTGGGCAGTAGTAGACGTCTGTGGAGAAATGTTTCGGGTATTTGCTTTCGTTTCCGATGTTGGTTCTACGTAAGCGACTTTCAGACGATCGATACTGACGGTTTCTCTTGATCCATTCCGGTCAATTGCAAAATACTTGGGATGCCTGCTGAGCACCTTGTACGGACCAGTATACGGTGGTTGAAGTGGTCGACGTACATGTTTGGCGCGCACAAACACAAAGTCGCAGGTAGACAAGTCGGTTGGGATGTAGAACGGTTGAGTGTGTTGGTGAGTTGGGATAGCTCGTAATGATTTCATGAAGCTGCGAAGGCGACTGACATAT
>JACCGJ010000318.1:14626-41226 GCA_013407085.1 Atriophallophorus winterbourni | reverse complement strand
TCACCATCGGAAATAAATTGCCACAGCGTGGTACTCAGTTCATAGAGTGAAATAGTCTAACCTACATAGCTTTATGCTAAAGAAACCAGGGTTATGAACTAGCCATACGGGCCACAACATCCTGATAAATAATATATAGAGATAACTGAAAAACTGAAAGCCCGTGGGCTTAACCACATTTACAAGTGTGTGTGAGCACATGTGATTGAACGGATTGGTCGTATCAGCAATATCCAGCACTTGCTTCGAAATCCAATCTTTGTTTACCACTGTTTCAGAACATGCGAATCTTGAAAGCATCGGGACTATCAGTTGTTGACCTCCTTCGGTCGATGTCGACCATGAATGTACATTCCAATCGAATGAATTTTCATGTTTTACAGCTTTTTAAATGACTAAACAGTCTGATTCGGGAGGATCAATCTCTCCCACAGCGCTGGCAACGAAAGTCACAACTCGGTTGTATTGCATCAGTTGCACGCCGGCGGCGTGATCTGCGTTCAGCAGCCAAGAGCCGTATCTACTCCTCCCCAGCATGCAGACGACGCTTTACACAATGCCTCCAATGTGAGCGGTCAAGAGCATGTTCTTCCCAAATGGCCGGGTCAATGCCAAGAGCTTTCATCTCTTGTCAGCAAACGTCTTTGTACCGCACGTGCGGTCTGCCCAATGGTCGACTTCCTGGTTGCAACTCACCTTAGAGTAGATCTTTCGCAATACGACCTTTTTCCATTCTGTAGACATGACCAAGCCACCGCAGGCGGCGCTGTCGTAATAGGGTGAACATGCTCTGTAGACAAGCTTTGGAAAGCACTTCAGCGTTAGTCACTCTGTCCATCCACGATATGTTCAAGATACGACGGATGCTTCGTAGATGGAAAGCATTCAGATTCCGTTCGTGTCTTGCGTGGGTGGTCCAGGTTTTACTGCTGTACAGAAAAGCATTTAGTACGCACGCGTTGTATACCATCATTTTGTATTTACAGTCAGCTTGCACTAGAGTTCAATCGGGACAAAATGACAGCTGCTCTGCCAATCCGCTTATCAATCTCCGTGTCCGCAATGGTTGAACCAAGATATGTGAAATGATGTACTGGTTCGAGCTGACAGTTTCCAACAGTGATGATTGGAGGCGATACAGTCCCTTGACCAAGGACTTTGGTCTTGCTCATGATGATTGTTAAAAAAGGCTTTGTATGCTGACGAAAAACAGTCCAGTAGCGGTAGTAGGTTCTCTTGGGAGTGAGCAATAAAGGCTGCATAGTCGGCAAACAACAGGCCACGGATTATCACATCCCGAACGTCGGTTTGTGCTCTCAACCGGTTCATGTTGAAAAGCTTACCATCACTTCGCGTGCGTATGTAGATGCCTTCTGTCCTCGTCCTAAAAGCGTGTTTCAGAATCAGAGCTAAGAAAATGTCGAACAGCGTGGGAGCAAGATAACACCCTTGTTTGACGCCTCGGCGAATCTCAAAGGATTCTGAACTGCAACCGTTAAAATGGAACGAAATAACGAGTTTGAGCAGCCTTGGGGACACCCTATCCGATCAAGCATTTGGAATAGACCCTCCTTGCTGACGTAGTCGAATGCCTTAGTTAAATCAATAAAAACAGCGTATAATGGCATACGCTGTTCCCGACACTTTTCTTGAAGTTGTCTCAGGGAGAAGATCATGTCAACGGTTGATCTTCCCTTGCGAAAGCCACATCGAGATTTGTAGTAAATTCTATCAGCTAAAACTCGTAGCCGGATCTCTAAAACTTTAGAAAACAATTTCCCAACAACTTTCAGAAGGGATATTCTTCGATATCACCCGTATTCTTAAATAGCGTGATGATCTTTGTGTCTCGCATCTCTTGTGGGACACACCCCTCCTGCTGCATGTCTTGTAGCAGCTCTTTTCAGAGATTAAATGCAATGTTATAGTTGTGTATGCTATTCAGGGTAGGAACAGTCCGTTCTAATTTTCTTATATGGAGAAGCTATTTCGTTTCACCGCGTCGAGAAATAAGTTTTGTTGCCAATTGCAATCATTTTAAATGCGTTCCAGTGAAACAAATTATTTCATGTTTATGCTTGGTTTGCTTGTTTGATATCTATGCTTTCTTCCAATTTAATTTCAATTTTCGGTCTTTCATTATACCGGCGAAAATTATTCCGAATTATAATGGAAGCTATTCTGCTCATTTTCAATTTTCAACATCGCATCACACTTCAATTTTACTCCAATGTTAGACGGACTCCGCGTCCTTATTTTGAACCAAATTCAATTTACCGGTTAATTAAACCATAATTACAACTTCCACTGTAATCAAATTAAGCGTTCAAAGATAAAACAAGTTTTAATGCGTTCGTCATCATGTTTGTTTTAATGTGCTCAGTGAGCATTTGTCGAATGTGAATTCAATTGCATAGATTAAACGCGAGGGAATTTGAGCAGCACATTACATTGCTTTGAATCGTCTGTGTAAATCGAAGGAAGTCTACAGAATTTGAGTGAGTAAATCAGCCGAGAGAATCGATCGCTTCGTTATTTTGCAGGAATAACCACTCTTTGTGTGTAAAATTAGATTGAATAAAATATGAATTCTTACAGTTTCGACTTCTAAAGAAATTTCTTATTTGTTGAGTAATACAGAATTTGCATATTGAGCGACACCGTAAAAATATTGGTCTTTACAAAGAAAAGAGATTTAACGAAGTTCGTTTGAACCAACAAACAGGTTTGAACAAACAATTAGAAAATTTTATTAGACAAGCATCTTACTGGAATCAGATGTGCGAAAGTTAACTGAAGATAAACAAAGTTAGTTGTTCGTACAACGAGATTCAAGATTCAAGAATTTATGGTATCAAAAGCTCGTAGGTGTACAACCACACAGGATATTCGTAAAAGGAAATTAAATATATATAGAAAATAAATTGAGGCACTAGGAAGATCGAGAGTTTTGTAGTTAGAAAAAATGTCGTATTGTCTCGATCTCAGGGAAAAATATTCGTTTAGATAAAGATCAGGTTATATAAACGGGGTGTAGGATGGAATTACTACGTATAAATATATCCAATTTGTTCCTGAAAATCCTTTCACTAGATGATTGTACAACCTCTGACGGTAGGGAGTTCTATAAGAAACAAACTCGCACCGAATAGAAGAATCGACGGCAGTTCCGGTGAGAATGTGGAATATCGAATGCCAGTGGGTGAGTAGGTGTGGCATGTCTTGACCACGATGTTCAAACACAAAATCACATATTGAACCCTTGGTCAAGCGCTTTAGGCACTGATGGATGTCCAAAGTACTGTGTTGGTCACATTTTCGCACTTACACGCAATTGAATATATGTTTCAAGCTTGATTTAAGTCACGCGGAACCCGATCGTGCTATCCCTACATGATGAGTACTTGCAGCACAAACCCGGTCGTGGGTGCGTAATAAGAATGCATACCAATGAGAATTTTTTATCTATACGTATTTAAAAAGCGTTCGTCAAACGCAAAGCGGAGCTGACACAATTGACAAACCAACAAAGTAATACAGTTTTGCAATCACAGTGGTGTTATTGCAAACATATGCTCCATCAACACTACTTAGGATTAAATTGAGTCAGCCATTAAGGGAAAATATGATAAAGATTGGATCGTACCACAAACCGAAAATACTTATGATCAAAATGAAATTATAATGATGTGGATAAACCAAAATATTCATTTGCATGCATTTCCATCACACACATGTGGATAAATATTTAAATTCTTGGTCACTTCGTTCTAAAGAGAACCTGACAGTGGATGTCGAGTAATAGTTCCATATTCTTCCCTAGTGATTTGCTGAAGCGATCACAAGCGAGCATTCTTTCCCAAATTAATCAACATTCACTACATTGAGCATGCAAATTTTCCTGGTAATTTATACTTAAAAGCCGTACATTTCAAATAGGCAGTCCACGTTTAATGTAAAATTGAATTTCACATAAAATGATTTTAATAGACACTTTGTCTATTAATATAGTCGAACCTTTTGTCTCTGCCAGTTTGAACTGATGATTTATACTAAAATTTAAGTGGAAAGTTCTACAAGCTTGCGGACTATCAGCTGTGTTGTTTTGAATTAAAATCTAGTTGCGTATAAAGTAAATAAGCTTACACACGAATTGAATGCCATTATGCGTGCACAGCTAGATTGGGTAAAATGAGTATTGAGGCACTAAACATCTGAAGAAGAAGAATAAGATAAAAATTGCTCTCTTCGTGTAAACTAATTTTCAGCAATAATAATAATTAAACCGCTCAAAAATCCCTTCAAAAAACGTAACGGAAACCATGTGAAAGTGGGGATTCAATTTCAAAATTAACACTGTCACTCGCCTACTTATATTAAAAATAACTTTCGATTGGTCAACCAAATAGCGGACAAGGAAAAAGACGAAAGAATTCCTGAAGTTTTCAGTCTTCGAACAAGGGACTAGATATGGCTCTGCGTATATGAGAACAATGTTCAAGCATGCAGTGAGTGTGCGTTATCGGACGAAATAACTCTGATCATTCTGTCACATTCACGGGTGTCGATCGAGGATCATATGTCGAAGAAGTTACAATTGAATGACGCTGCTAAATATGACTTTTATATTGAATCAAATTCAACTGTGGTTGTTGGGAAATCGGTTATCCCTCTCATAAATGACCGATATATTATATTTCTAACAATCCACGAAGGGCATCTGGTTATTTACTCTCTCACCAGGTGGAAATTAAAATATTTATATCTGTAATACTTAAACCAGTGAAACGTTAGTAATCACATTTCGATTTGAAACGCGTTGGTGTGGATTGTACTTAACGATCAAACATTATTTATTTACAAGCGTTACAACGCATTTCCTGGAACCAGTCTGTGATTATGTCTAGGTATAATGTGATTCATTGTGCGAACCTATATAACATTTGCATGTTGAACGATTTCACGTCAGAATAATAATGTAATCCTCCTACAATGACGAAAGTTGATTATTGTATTAAATCTTCTGTCTTAGGTTTATACGAATGTATTCAAATGAATAATTAACCGGGACACTGTGCACAATGCCCGATTCGAACACCATCATATTTCGCGGTATTTAATTTGGTAGCTTCTGGTTAGAATCTAGTACCTAAACCCAAAACCTTTATCATTTGGATGCCTTAATTGGATCAGAAGTAATTACATATATCTGATATATTTTTCTGTTATTGTGTTTCAAATTACACAATTTAATTAAGCTTAGAACTTGTCACGAGTTATGGTAATTTCGAGGTTGTTTACGTTGAGTTGTGCAATATGGAACACGTTTGGTTGAATCCAACATTCCGAATTACAAATGGAATGGTCCTGTTCGTAGCAAAATCTGAAAAAAATTAAAGGAAATAGAAATAGGAGAGCAAAGAAATTTTAATGGAGATAAATTTGTTAAAAACAATCAGACATTATGCTCACGTAATACTTCGTGCACACTTTACATTGCAGCATTAAATGTTGAATAAATTCGATTATGTATGAATTTGAATAATAATAGGTACTGAGCAAATTATTATTGATATGCAACGATGGCTTCAAAGCAGTGAACTTAATCACGAAGAGGTTAGATTGAACGAATGCACATGTGTGGAAAACTAGCGAGGGTGGATAGCATTATATTAATCTATCTCGATTTGACTTTCCAATAAGCTGGCTGTGATAGATACGATGCTGTTATAGGAGCACCAGCCCAAAAGCACAGATTAATGATGTGAAAAAGGAAATTATTTACGATCAAAGTACACGTGTTTTTTCAAAGACATTTAGCAACCGGAGGATAAGTGTTGCGCGGTTGTAAATAGATGAATTTAGGTTTCAATCATACATCTAGCATACATCCACTCACGATTGCACGCCTGAGGTGACACGTTCTCGTTTGAACGATGGAAGTAAATTTTATTCTGACCGTGTCTGTTCAACTTGGAGCATTCTAAATTCTGACGTTACCGATTCAACTAGCATGCATATATTTGATTTTTCAGTGTTTGTTCTACTCACGTTTCACTTGTCACCATCCAATTATTGTTGTTGAGCATCATACTTTTACACCGTTGAACACCTTGAATTCCCTTGAATACAAGACTGCATTTTGTTCTTTTTAGAGATATAACGGAGCATGTTGAGTTGCAGTATTTCACATTCACTGAGGAACTTGTACTTCATAAAGGATTCGAAAAAGTACTTAGTTTCATTTTTTCAGCAGTAAGCAGTTTGTGATTGATGATGTATGTGCCTATTATTTGAGATCTGTGGATTGTGTTTGGCCTCCTTCGGTCGATGTCGACCATGGGTGTGCATCACAATCACATGAATTTCATGTTTTACAGCTTTTGGAATGAATAAACAGTCCGATTCGGGAGGAACAATCTTTCCCACAGCGCTGGCAACGATAGTCAGAACTCTGTTGTAAGGTGTCAGTTACACGCCGGCGGCGTGCTCTGCGTTCAACAGCCAAGAACTGTATCTGCTCCTCCCCAGCTTGTAGATGGCGCTTTACACAATGCCTCCAAAGTGAGCGCTCAAGAGCAAGTTCTTCCCATCTCTCGGGGTAAAAAAATATGGAACGCTTCACGATTTTGCGTGTCATTGAGATCATTGGATTAACTGCACAATTATATAAAACAAATATCGATATGGATAATAAGCCTATTCTAAAAATAGCGCTGGAATAAATATATAAAACTTTTGAACACTATGGGTCGGTTCCCTGTTTCGAAAATATGCAACGTCAATTCAGAGTGTACAAATTAGGTAAATTTCTAACCTTAGAAAGATCTTTCTCAATTTCTTGATTAATAACTCAGTCGAGAGGTTTCAAATGTAGACTGGTCCTAATCTACGGGCTTTTGCTAATCATCAAACGTTGTTGCGAATCTGTAAACATTCATGAAAACAAACCAAAATTTGACATGTTGTCAGCAATCGATTGGAATATGTGTGGGACGGATCGTGTATTCATAATGCAAAGAAATTTGATTTCAATCGATAACAGCAGGGGTTGGGTAACGTTTCACTTCTAAAACAGAAGCCTTGTTTTGACCAAGGGAGATAGTCACAAACGTGAGCGTTCAGCGAAGTATCAACGGTATATCGATCTGCCTAAGCATGAGAAATTATATAGACGAAAAGAAGGGTTGGCAATGGGTTCACAGATATCTCAGTACTTGCGAACATGCATATGAAGCATTTCGAGAACAAAGACCTTAACAAAGTAGGGCTTAATCCAAAATTATGGTGGCGCTATGTTAATGACACATTTGTTATCATCAAGCGAGATCAGTTGGAGGCCTTCTTCAACTATTTAAATGAAAAAGACCCATGTATTACGGTCACAAAGGAAGTGGAATCTTGCATAGGCACAGTTCCATTTTTGGACTGTTTAGCACAAAACGTAGACTGGAAAATAAAAACTTCTGTCTATCGAAAACCTATCGATACTGATGCTGTACTACGATAAACGTCGGCTCATGCAAGACAGGTCCTTAGGTCCATAGCTTGTTCTATTTTCATTAAGATAGAACACCTGTGCAGCGACGGAAGAGAACGAAAACAGGCGCACCGCGAGGCGAGCCAAAGTCTCATAGACCACAGTTATCCAAAACGTTTTGTAAAAAGCCAATTCATGAAGGTAAAATACCCGCCAGAAAAATCGGAGAAAAATTGGTGGGATACAGTTTGTATACAGTATTTAAAATGCACATCTTAAGCGATACGTAGAATCTTGAACCAGGCGGCCATACGCGTAACTTATAAGAAAGGGAAAACTATCCTGATGCACCTCAAGTACAAGACACATTTATCTAGCGTTACGAACAACATCTACAGAATCAACTGAAAGGACTGTTTGGGTGTTTACATAGGGCAGACTTCCAGGGAAATTCATACTAGAATCGAAGAACACCGAAAGCGCGTCCAGAAACAGCCCCAGGATCCGAGCAAATATCAAGCCCTTATTCGTGATTCCGTTTTAGATATGGGCCACCGTATAGCGAACGCCTACATGCGGAGGCGGTCGACATTGCCAAGGCAGGTCGACTGGTGGTCAATAAGGTGGATGGGGCAGAAATCTCCACAATCTAGCGTCGACATGAATGCGAAGTTAAATAGTTGTTATGCACATTATACCTACTAGTTAATTAATTTTTTGTTTTTTTTCAAAAATAGCCTAACTTTATCCCCGTTAGAAATCGATTGGAATATGTTTAGGACCGTTCGTGTATTCATAATGCAAACAAATTTGAGTGCGATCGGTTAGAGCAGTTTTTGGGCAACGTTTCACATCGTACACAGAAGATTCGTCAGACCAAGGGTGATAGTCAGGAAATAATGACACGCGGTATGAAACCGTATAGCGAACGCCTATATGCGGAGGCGGTCGACATTGCAAAGGCAGGTCGACTGGCGGTCAATAAGGTGGATGGGGCTGAAATCTCTACAATCTGTTGCTCGGCACTGATGTGAAGGTAAATAGTTGCTACTCATCTTATACCTACTAATTAATTAGATTTTTGTTTTTCTTCAAAAATAGCTAAGACTTAGCCCCATTAATTATGTACTTTTACGCATGTGGGCCACTGTATCAACCGACCTTGATCGTCTTCACTTCTGTCAGATTGATGTGGATACACACTAGTAGGCAAATCGACCACTGATCCTGGTTTTTCCCATGAGACGTGACACAATGTAGGCGTACAAATCAGTGGTGATGGGTTGACTACTACTTAATCACGTTTCCTGTCCTGACTATCACCCTTGGTCTGACGAAGCTTCTGTGTCAGAAGTGAAACGTTACCCAAAAACTACTCTAACCGATTGCACTCAAATTTTTGACATGTTTTCGTTGTTATACATTTCGTTTTTATTGTATCGTTTTTTATTTCATAATAAAACTAAAATTGCTCAATTAGATCCAAGTCTAATTGTATCGACTTTTTGAAATATAGATCACATTTAAAATTACGATTCACTCCTTCGGAATAAAATTTCGATGGATTTTCAATGTATCGTCAACATCAAAGTTTATATGAGTGATTCATTTTATAATTTCGCATCAGAAACCGCAATGAATGCATGAATAAACTTTAATTAGGGACAGATTGGCAACAGCAATCAAACATCAAAATAGGTTATTGTTGTTTTACGTGTTATTATTTGGCCCACTTGTTAAACCATGGGTGAATCGTGATTAGGTGTAGCAACAAATAAATTTATTAGACAAGGCAGTCGTTGTCAAACACATGCCTGGTCACTCGTCTAAAATGTAACAACAGCATAGCAGTTTGAATTGCTGCATTTTCTGTCCGCAGTGTGCAATTGTGGAATAGTTTAGCTACTCACGCAATACAACCTGAATACATTGACGCTTTTAAAAAAATCACTGGATGAGCATATGGACAAGTATGTTTTACGTTAGGCAATTAGGCAACTTTAACAATAATTTTCAATAATTTTTCCCAACCGACACGGCATACATTTTTGGTCTTGTAAAGCTCAGCTATTTACCCGCATATCATCCCTGAATGAATAAAGCTATGAACATAATATATTTGAAATATCTTGATCGCTATCGTTATGCAGCATTATTTATCGTTATTTATCGTTTATTTATCGTTATTTACAGCATTTAATTCTCTGCTATGCTTGATATGGTATAATAAATTCAACAGAAAGGACATCCTCAACCATCAATTTGTGAGCTATCAGTTTTATTAAACGAGGTCTAAATGTATGACATCATTAGAAATCGTTTTTTAATTACCAATCTACTAAATCAGTGCCGGTTAGCGTAAGCTCAAAGGACAGGTAACTTGACGGGTGCTACTCGAGATTTCCGCTCGTTGTTAAGCTTTGTTCTCGTTTTCTCAATTGTAAAAGTTTTGTAACGATTATTCAAGTTCGTGAGTGAAGTATTTGCCATGTGCAACGTTTGTGTAATGAAGTCGAATATATAAAGTCTTCCTTAGCTTAGCACTGTTTAAAGACAATGAGCGCCAGCAACGATAAATTAACCACTTTTACCGAAAACAGCTTATACCTGCAGATTCTTATTAAACTTTCCACGAGAATAGCCTCGAGTTGCGCAGTTAACATGATCATACACAAGGTGTCTTGGTGAATGTATGCATTCATGCATTTATTGTGAAGCATTAAACAAGATAACGAGTAGCAATTGTTTCTCCAAAGGTTCTTGCGTGGCTGTTGAATTAACAGATTTTTCTCTCATCAGTCATCTGTCAATCCTATCAACGAATTAGCCAAAACTCAACCATTTTTCCACTACTTGATCAGAACTTATTATATCGTCATCTTGAACGCCACTATATCTGTGATCAGTCATCCCAATCATATTAAGTTATTTTCCAAAAAAATGTTGAACAATTATTAAAACAATTCCCGTTGATATTTTGTTATATTTTTGCTGCGTCTCTGGAATTGTGTGACGCATTTTGTAATAAAGCTAATGCATTCTACTGTACTTTTCACAAATTTACTAATGTTCCTACACAAAAAATGCTATATCAAGCCAAACGTGCTATGAAGTATGGTTTTTTTTATAATTAGAAATGTGAAAGTTTACTTGAGTCAAACGGAAGCCATTGATTGAATAATGCAGCAAGATAAATGCTGCGCTTCATCAATCCTGGGGAACGAAATCAAAGCGGCTTTCGATTTGAAAATACGAATGGCGATTCAAATCTTTTCATAACATCTTAACATTATTGATGTTTGTCTAAATTTTCCCTGGAATTTGTCCGAGTAAAATTAATCTAATTTGTAGAAAATCCGATAACAGGAATGAAGAATTTTTCAACATTTCATTAATGTTTTGTTTATGAACATTTCAAACTTACAAACAGTTACGTAGTTGAGGCGTAGATGCTGCTTCAAATTTCTAGCAAAGCTTTGACGTTCCTAATCTCGGTTGTACGTGCTTGTTGATGTGTGCTTCTTCCGCGCGAATCGAAATTTTGGTTGGTTGTGTGTTGAAATGAACATGACCTTGACGGTCCTCTCTGTTGATTCCAGGTGGTGGGTGGTAAAACTGTGTTGTATACAATAAATATATTATATATAGCTATACATATGATATTAGCACTGTTACATATTCCTTGTTTATAATGAGTAGTGCGAACTGAGTTTTCGGATTATCTATAATAAAAAAATTGAAAGACAACACATTAACGTAAAACTGAATATAAATCAATATCATCAGCATCACATTACCATTATCATTATCAGTGTCATCAATAGAGACAGCATTACGAGTGCGCAAGTACCGATTACTTAAATACAATACAACAAAGTTCTTCTAAAATTTTAAGTACAATCAGAACAAGACTAGCAAGATTTAAAAAGCATAGACACCGTAATCATATGTCTAAGTTTTGAAGTAAATATATATTCGTACGAGTATAGTGATATTAGTAAGATATCATTCTAATGGTTTTCATTGACATGCACATAAAAATCTGTCTCGGTTGCTCCATTTAACAACGTGCAGGAATAAGCAGACAATCCAAGATGATACAGCAAAATTGCCACTGAAACCGAAAAAGTGTAATGAATCGGTTAAAGTTGGGTAGTTGGTAACGTTTGCTCTTGAAACAAATGCTGGTCAGACCAAGGGTGTCACTGCTATGGCTTGTACCGATTTTACCCAGCTTATGATTGGTAAAGTGAATGAAATTTAAACTTGATCCTTATTTGTTGGACGGTCCGTGATTCCCTTATAAGAAAATATTGTTCCAACCATACTATTATAAACTTTCTTTCCACTAATATGGTTCGTTGATCAGTCTCAAACGTTTTTGAATATCTCGCTACTGAAAACTGTAATGAGGCATGTGCAAATGTATCTTGCCATTTCAATATAGCCTTTTAGGTGATCCCTACCCGGAAGACGGTATTCCCAGGATCCACCATGTGACATTTTGACCACCACGACGTTTACATCAGTCGAGATGTGACGTCAAAAATTCAATCCGTTTCGTAAGTCTGTGATCAGACAGCTTGAGTAGCATAGACTTCACAAATTAAACTGCTTTTCAATATCAATATAACTACCGAAAACTCTATACCACTTTCAATCTTTTCGTATGTATCGTCAAGACTACAAAAAGATTCAAAATTATCAAATGAGTTTTAATGTGTTTAGGGAAGTTACATGAAACTGGACGGCTGAAAGTTCTAGAAAAATACGTTTCAAGTTGTAACCTGTCTTGAAACTGAATTACATGGATGTCACCATCAGCTATTGAACGATATGGGATTAACCAAAGTTCAAGACACCATATGGTGAGAGCTCGAACGCATTAAGTTCGCTCGGAGGATCAATTTCAAGGGACAACCGGCGCGGAATGCAATAACAAAATTTGTATATGATATCCATGGTGGTGTGCATAAATAGATACCAATTGACCAGTTAGTGGCAGCTTCCTGTGTGTGATTCGGTGTGGTAACTTAATGCTCATTTGGTGTGAATCGTTAACTTAATAAACGTGTTTAACGTATACGCGTTTTATTCTTGCTACAGTGTAAACAATACGGTTAACGGATATGGTATGTACGAAAACCCTTTTGCGAGATGAAGCGGATTTTCGGAAATGTTACGTAAATCCCGACGCGATGATAATCACTCAGTAATATGAAAATAAATTTAGGAAAATCTTTAGTTAACTTCATGAACCCGAAGGATTTATTGCTGTTACTTCGTGTACACGAATAAAGCCCCTTTCTTCTTCTTATGGGTAGAAATGATTCAATTCATTATATTAATGAACGTATGCTGGTGATGAACAAACCAGAAAGAAGAAATTTTTAACAAAGTCGATTCAACGTGCAATGGGCAGTGGGTTGTTCTCACTTCTCAAGATAAACTTTGAATATAGGTCATCAATGAAGAGAGAAGAAGAAGAAGGTCTGCGCTTTATTCAAAAATTTTGGAAATTCAAGGCTTAATCCATTGTTAAGAAAACACACACAACGAATACTGTACAAGTTACACATAAAATAAAAATATTCACAGAAAATGTACACGTGATATCAACGCGCTAAATGTTACCGTAAATGTTTAATAAACAGCTACCTTTTGCTAAGGTATCTCGAAGCAAATTGGATAAATAACTTGCGATATGAAGACGTTCTAGAACGAGTCTTCGAGGAAGATAGACTTTTAAGGAGATCCTCATGCAGAAGATGGGAATTGTCTTTGAGTGCAGTATTTATGAGCCAATAATACACTTAAAGGAATAGAGTTTATACATGAAATAGTTTTGAAGCAACGTTTATGCAACACAAAGTCTTTAGAAAGAAGTGTGGGGATTATAGCAAGGTAATATGCAAGCGAATATGATGTGAGAAATTAGCTTGGACTCAACGCCGAGAGAACGAAGACGAAAAACATAAAACCGACGAACGTTAGTAAGTAAATTATTACGATTATGGGTCTAAGTAAGGTTGTTGGATATGGTTACACATAGATATTTGATATATATCCCTTTAGTCAGGTCTGTTGACTTAATTTTAGACCAACTAAGATTAGTTCGTCACGCTACGTTAAGCCCTTCTTTTTGAATTTGCAATCCTTTTAGAGTATTTGACGAGAAATTCTCAGGTCTTATACAGATATTTTCAACTGGACAGCACATGGCGCAAAAGAAATTCAGATATTCTGTCAATACCTCGCATTCACAGGATACATCACTAGCAGAGAAGACAGAGGAGTTTGTTGATAAATCATTATTTGCATCGCCTTCTATTAACTTTACTTTCTCTAGAACGACAAAGTGTCTTGCGCAGTGTCTTGTTAACACAATGGCCAGTGTCATCAATAGGTGTACGTGCCATCGCAGAAAAAGGCGTTGCATCTGTCCCGAAGAAGGAGTCAAGTTGAGCATCACCTCTAGTTACAAAGTTAACTGCATTTGCTGAGGATGTGTTTTGCAGGCAAGAATTATCTACCCTATTGAAGTCACCACCTATTGATATAAATGATGATTTAAAACGTAAGGAGAAACATTAAAAAATTTCGAAGAAGACATAAGTAGACGAAGAGTTGTTAGAAGGTATATAGGGATTGACGAAAATAAGGGATTTATAAGAAATTAAAAAGCGTGGATTACACTCAGACGCCAAACAGGAAATGTTATTATATGTTATGTGATAAGTGCGAACAACACGAAACCGGCAGTGAAGTGTGTCTGTGATGGAAATGCATGCAAATGAACTTTTAAGTTCATGATCATGGGTTAAAACCCTATCTACATGTACAAAAATGCATATTTGCATGCGTTTCCATCACACATACACGACCATTTTCGTGCTGTTTACACTAGGATCAGGATCCACATGCGCTTGAAACAGTAGAAGAATGGTAAAAAAGGTGCCCTTGTATGCGACTGATGGATAAGGTTGGTACAACAAACCTGTTCAATCACATGAGCACACATTCATGTAGGCAGGGTTTCAACCCACGACCATAAACAGAAAAGCTCATTTGCATGCATTTCCATCACACACACACCCGACCTGATGAGTGCAAACAGCACGAAACTGATCGTGGGGTGTGTGATGGAAATGCATGCAAATGAGCTTTTTTGTTCAAGAGATGTTATTGTAATTACATGTTAAAATTACTTTCGGAAAACGGTACAATAGTTTTAATATATTTAATCACACCGTCACCGCTATTCCTTGTATTGCAAGCCGGTCACTACGAAATTGATTGAAGCCTTCCATGAAAGTCTAACATTCATCGATTTCGGCGTAGAGCAAAGATTTATTAAACATAACCACACCATGAGGGGAATAATCTGAGCTAATTAATGTCCAACAAAACTTCAATAACTAATGTGTTGCTCACACACCCCGCACTTATACACCACACGTGAGCAACACATTACTTTGGTCATCCATGAACGCCTCGAGTGCGTAACCAGGAATCACTATGTGATTCTGTGTTTGACAACCGTGTTCCGTTGTACGAGCCCTATGTAACAGTACCATTCAAGTATAACTCGGTTAACCCTTCAGTAAATTTCCCCACAATGTACGAATATTGCATGAAAGCACAATAGGAAAGGACACCTTACTTAATACTGTTTCGCAAAGAACAAACTTCCAACCCGCAAGGTGATTCCTCCGTTTACCTACTTTTTCAGATAAATTCTTTTCAATTTGTTTCGAACGGATTGGCAAAAGTATTTGCTCCATGCAATTCATGATAATATTGATAATGTAGGATACTTTTTATAAAGCGCACGTCATATTTTGTTGTACTGTTTAAATTGTGCAAAGCTGATTGTTATTTAAACATTCTGTCGCACGGTCAAGTATTATTTGCCCCCAACTTTTGCGCTATCTCTCTGTCTCGCGCGCAAATATCATCCGATCGAAGTGCTTTATGAATTTTTATCTGACTGTTCAGTAAGCTGGACCGACTGATGCAAGTTAATTATCGCTAACACCAACCGCAGTGTTTGTGAATAATCTTGGTATACTAATTCGACGATCGTTTTTTCATCGTTGTGGTTGTTTCCAAAGTCGTACCCGATGCTGTGAAAAAAATGCATATTCTTAGAGCAAAATTATGTGAGGCTGACACAAGTCGTCAACAAACATAACGCAACTTACTTTAAAAGTGAAAATGGTCTGGCGTCAATAGCATCATATCAATACAAAATTGGCACTGACTCATCCTTACAAACAAAACGCTTCTTCTATTGGCTGTATGAAAATGCTAAACGTTTATCTAACTTCAACATGATTCTAATTCAAAACGATTACCTATGAAAAGGGTTGTAGTGGCGCTCCATTCTGCCACGAGCGTCTATGTTGCATGAGGATTTACCTTAGATAAGATGAGATCCTCTAGTTTCACAATAAAAGCGGATCACAGGAGGACTGCGCCACGACTGTTTTTTTAAACAGTAAGTTATTAAAGGTCATACACAAAGATGTGTTCAATTGCTGGTTATTGTCGTTTTGTCAGATCAGATCATCGTGCACAAACATTTTATAATACATTATATGCTTCTACTGCCTAACCATGCATACAAAGTTACTCACATAAGAGAAAATCAGGTACCGACTGATATAAATTCAGTCCTTAGACCTGTGGCGCAACACAGATTGGCTAGTCAGCGAAACTTCTCAGCATGAGGGACAATTCGATCTTCCGTGAAGCGCTTGAACTAGTAACTTGCTGAGAGCTTGACTATCATAAAACAGAAACTCATTAAGCCGCACTCGCAACAAGCATGCAGTCAATGATACATCATTTCTCCATATTTTTGATGAACGAGGGACTAGCGACTTCCGAATCAACAAACTTTCTGACTCATCTCTGCACTGTCAATCGCGTGTGTGAATGTATCGTCATTAACTGAGTATCAGTTCAAGTGCACAGCCTGAAATCACCAGGTTTCGTTGATGTGCGTACGAGACGACTACACGATCGTAACAAATATGCATTAATGATGCTGCAAGTGATTGGAGGCGGATATTAAAGCCTAATGTTTGTAAGGGAGGATTCTGCCTTACTGTACTCGAATGATCATGGTTTTACAGCAATCTACGCCAATCCATATTCTGTGTCGATTCGTTAAATCCTATCTAACTTAAAGGAGGCCCTAGCCCTGTTGTCATTGTGGAGCATGGCATTTCCACAGATATTATTGACGCGTTACTATGATTTTGATGGAATAGCTTAAGGACAGCTATAGTGATTACGATCATATAAACAAAAACGATTTTTTCGTGGTCTCTAATTGATCGGGCCAACCACGATATTGACCGAACCATGTTTTTGAACAACACGTGAAAATCCTTCTCTCTAAATAACTATTAGCTAAAAACTATTATCTGCTATTATGCCTATTTTGATTTCAAATAAACAATTCACTATAGATGTTTGTGCGAAATTTTGGGCAATCAACTTAAATGTATTCGTAAATGTATTCAATTTTTGAAATCAGCTTACTTGTGTTTGATAAGTAGTCACGAATTGATCAGGAAGCACACCGTCAAACATGTTGTTAGTCGATTCGTTCCTTGTATAACCACTTGAACTATCATTGCCAATTGTGGTGTTATTCAAACCAGAGGGTTCTGTTGTTCCGTTGAAAATACTGGATGAAAAATAAGAGCTTGGAAGTCAATAACTTTACGTGAGCACTAATTATTTTTGAAAAACAGCAACAACAACAGAAATTATTACGATTCTTATCAACTTTCAACAAGACTTTTGCTATTTAACCCATTGCCATACATTTCTAAACATTTCGATAAACAATAGAGTCATTTTCATTTTGTGAATTGTGTAAATACCTTATGATCATAATGAACCAATTATTCGTGCGTTTTACATACTAGTGCAACTTTTATGAATGATACGTGATCACAACTCAAAATCTCAAACTCAGCACAGAATACCAGATTCAAACTAGATTCAGTTTATTTTCCCCGTTCGGCTGTTGTCCAGAATGGGTGTATATCACAAGCGCATGATGTTCTCATGCTCCCATAGTTTCAAATATCTAAACAGTTCCAGTTGGGAGGACAATCACTCCCGCGGGGTTCACAGCGACAGAGAGTACTTGGCCGATCGACGGCATTTGCGCGCTGACGGTGTACGCTCTTTTGGCAGCCTAGAGCAGTATTGGCCCTCATCCGACTTGAAGATGACGCGCTTCACACAGTGCCTTCACAGTGAGCGCATGAAAGCAAGATAATCCCAAATCGTAGTTCAATATCAAGAGCTTTCATATTCATTTCAAAGTATTATTTATGCAAGTGCAGTTTGCAAACCGTATACTTCCTGATCTCAACTCAATGTATAGTAAACCTTTTGGAAGACAACCGTTCTTCATTCTGTGCGAATGACATAGCCAACTTAGTGGGCGCTATCGTAATAAAGCGATCATGTTCGGCGGAACAGCGTAAAAATTCACTTTTGCATTTGTTACTCAGTCCATACACGATAATTTTAATATGGTATAGAACCTTCTCAAACGGAAAATATTCAGCCCTAATTCGTGGTCCGGGTTTCACTGCACAGAGTAAAGTTATTTTTACGCACAAACTGTATACTGTCTTATATTTTGACTTTCAGTTTGCGTTTGCACCAGTAAACACCCATATATATTAATCTCGTATTTTTAAATTATCCTAAGTATAATTATGTTTTCATTCTTGATTTTTACTTGCATTCAAATTCACCATACTTACAATCCATTACTGATTTAGGCCGCTTGCCTTCAGTGTATGAAGAGAGTCGAATTAGCTACAGAGAGACTTGAAATAATAATAATAAATAATTTCCGCTTTCATACTACATTTATATTGGGTATTTTTGAATGAACGATGATTTTTTATAGAAACAATTACAGTGCGGTTTTGTGGTGAAATCAAATAAAATGATCAGAATATTGTGTTGGTGTTACGGAAGTGTTGGTCTGACACCCCCATTGGGTGAATTATCAATTCTTGTGCCGTGTTGTGTTGATGAAGCGGAGATAAGCACCGATTTCTTATTTCTGGTGGTTTGACAAGGACACAAACAAACAGTTTAACATTGTACATTCTCAAAACTAGATGGACAGCACACAGGAGATTCGACTTTTGTTCCAGCCAGTAAACACTCATTCAAATTCTCTGTTGTTAATATGTCTAAAAGTGTATCGAGAATGTTTCTTGTTGTTCCGCGTTCAGGTATTTACTGTTTATAGGGAAGTTGTGAAAGAAATGCTGGAGACCTCCATTTATTTCACATTCTTTATGAATAAACTCACAAATTGTTTTTTAAAAACGTGAAGCGTAATCATATTGTAGTTTAAAAATATTGTGGTGTGAACGAGGACCATGTTGCTCAGAGTATTGCAAACGTTTTTCACACATTACAAATCTTTCATTATTGCTAATATATGAGGCACAGTTTATTTCTATTCCTACACACTCTAATTGCTTTGCGTTCTCGGTTCACTATGCTCCTATTTGTTGAGGGTACTCTGCGATGCAATTTTCAGGAATCAACTATTTAGACAAAATTAAGTGTACGCTTTGAACCTGAATGAGATGGGTGTGAACAACACAAACTTTTAATTACTTGAATTCGATTTACTATCGTCAATGTGGTTCCTGATTGGGACTGTGTAGTTATGTTAAACGGTGTGTATGAAAAGATCATGGCTATTGCCACTCAGATTTACGACTCAAAATCGTGTTTACTGATAGTTTTGTGGTAGGCATATTCTTGGATTGCATGAGTAAACTTGAATGTTGTAAATTGAAATGTCGATGAAAACATGTTTTGGTACATGATAGTGACAGTCTCGAGAAAGCTGCCACACTGATGACGATCTGTCTGTTCAAAGTTTTTGATTGAATACTTGTCAAATTGGAGGTGTAAAATCCTCATTTTAGATTGCCTTACATAGTTCGCTGTTTCGGTCTAGCAGTTTCCCATCGATACTGGCGGTTGTATCGCAGTTAAAAACGCTGAACTTGTTACCGTTGGAGTGTTGCCCTTGATGATCACGATGATGATGATGATGATGATGAGATCATGAGCATGCCGTGAACATCCACGGACGACATCAAACGAGAGAAACAAAAAACAAATATCGTTGATATTTGATCGTTCAAACTTGTCAACTCCATATGATTAGAAACACATCAATCATAGGTACTATTTCCTAAAGTAAACTAAATTGGTTTGCGCGAATCATAGTTTTATATTTTTATTTGATTAGGGCTTAAAATCCAACATATTCTTGATAATCATTTGTGGGAAAGACATCATAACCAAATAAAGTGATTGAATTTTCCTTTGAAAGTAGTCTACTTCAACTAATAGATCAATTAATTTAAATATCTTGCTAATATTTACCTTGGCATTTTAACTTTCGACGATTCGAATTTTGGCTCTTGTTTTCCATAAGGTTGAATATCGTGCAAATTTCTAGGTTGGGGTACTATAACCTGCATGAAGGATAAAGGCTAATATTGAGCACTGGATTATGTTTCTAAAATATTACGTGTGTTCTGGAAAGTTATTTATTAAATTCTCTAGATTAAAACTGATTATGAATACAATATTAGTGATAACACTCCATTGTGATATGTTTATCGTGTAATTAATAAAAGAATTTATTGTTTTTTGTTGAACTTCTTTGTTCGCAAAGTTTCGTCAATGATGTGATCTGTTATTTTATTTCATGTTGCGTTACTTTCTGAAAAATTTGAAATCTATAATCAACGGTTTGTTGAAAACAGGACAGATTTTAAATAACTCGCATGTGTGGTACTCATCAAGTGTTTCACTCAAATCAACAGATATCATCTCGTCAAAACTCCAATCGCGCATATGAGTACTATCCGTATGTGAACGGATTCGACTTATATTAGCGGCCTCCCGTGAATCCGTATTGATAAATTTTATTACGCCTGGCCCTGTTGGGCAATCTTCGGCTTCTTTTAAATCACCTTTTCACACAACTTTACAAACCCCAAACATGCGACGGATTTATATCCGGCGGTTTTTAGTAGTATCTTGGTTTTGAGCTAGAGATTTTAACTATGGTTCAACGAATTGTAAAGTGGACTAGTAAGTGGCTTATGAATCAATGATTCAAGATTTATGGCTTGAAAATAGTCATTTTTGAATGATCACAAGATGAAACCGTTCATTATAGAATAGATCTAAATAAAATATAAATGGTGTTTATTACAATCTAAGTTAATTCTTCAACTAAACAGATATTATCATATTTTGAACTCGCTTATCCAGATGACAATACTTAATGGTTTCAAAACAATTCATATATACTAGCTTACTAATTTTGAGCTTACTTGTTCCAGATTTAAGTCCTTTTTGATTGGTCTCGATTTGTATGCTTCATTATACGTGGTGGTCCCAGTTGGGCGATCGGTTTGCCAAGGACGCGTTGTGCCGGTTAGTCCTGGGTTGCGGCGACCGGTAATTGTGTTTAACCCAGGATTATTTCGAGTACTCCCGGTCTCGAATTTCGCTTTAAAGTTTTCCTCCGAGAGATCACCTATGAGCATATACACAAAGGCTTAGGTAAGTCGAACTGAATTTTGATACGTCAAAAATCATATTAACTGGCTAAGGTTGGTTGGATATAGAATATCTAACAATGCTTGAAATTTAAAGCCACTGTCTGATAAGGCTGGTACAACTATCCTGTTCAATCACGTGTAAACACAACGTATATGTACATACTGTTAAACACATGAACTTGAACGACTTGCTAGAGGAATTGGAGCAGTATTGTTATTGATCACATAATCACACGATGTGATGGTATGCTTTTGAACCATAAAACTTTGAAAGCACAAAACAAGATACGGGATCTGGTAATCCGTGACCTGTCGCTTGCCGACGATGCAGCCATCATTGGACACTCCCAAGTCCAGCTGCTGGCCTGCACGAGTGGCTCCCCAAGCCCGGCGGTTCTGCTTCTACCAACAGGAGAAGGGGCGAGGGTCAGTGATTGGCGCCTGAAAACCAGTTTTCTTCGGGCAGATGGAGCTCGTTAGCCTGGGAGGAATTTCATCTAAGGGAATGAAAACCCTGATTTTAAACCTCCGCTGCCTTGCGGGATACCCGATCGTGGGAAAGGCTTCCGGAGAAAACCCTGAGGAAAAACTTGGAGCAGAGTCTGGTAGACGGTTAGTTGGTGCACACCACCTGTTTCTGGCAAGTCCCTGCTGCCTTGCAGGTCGCACTTGGTTGTGCAAAGGCTAGAGAAGCTGACTCGAACAAACGCCGAGTGGTGCTGGGGACGTCGCTTTGTAACAAATTCCCAAGAAACTTCATTGAAGCCGACTCATCCTCCAGGAGGAGATAGTCGCACAAAAGGAAAGAAAAGAAGTTCGAGTTGCTAATAGACTGCTTTTCATCGGCTTCATCAGATAATGACAATTTTAAACATAGTAGATTAACACCATCATTATTATTCCTGAATAGACGATTGCAACACACAGTTATGGCTAAGTTTTTAGCCTAGATATGTTATCGTTTCAGCCTTGTAGAGCTATATTTATATCCGTTTGAGTTGCTGAGGCCATTGAATCTTTATAGTTCATAAGCAGTTTGAGTGATTTCCAAAGTTTTCGGGAACCATCCGCCAAACTCTTCATTCGATATTTTAGCTTCACCTCCTGGACATATTCGTGGCTGTCTCACTAGGCGGTTTACCGCGATACGCACTAGATGGGTAGCAAACGTCTTGGAAATCAACGTTGTTTATAGTTGATACCACTTTTTGTGCTAAGGGTTTATGACAGTTCATAGATTTATTAATAGATAAAATGTTATGCTTTAAAGACCCACAAAAATGTACTTCGGGTCAATATATTTTGGTGCTCACATACCCATCCTTTGCACAACGGAGATGGGGATGAGGATGTAAACATCAAAATATATTGATCGTTTATAAGCGCCTCGAGTTCTTGACCAAGAATCAATTTGTGATTCTGTATTTAAACATCGTGTTTCTTTTTAAGAACCCTATTTAACAGTGGCGAACAAGTATACATTTGTTTGTACATCGGGTCGGTTGTTGAAAAATTATCAAAAATTATTGTTAAAGATTAATGTCAAGCGTAAAAATCATACTCTTCCATATGGACATTTAGTGATATTTTGAAAGTCTCAATGGTTTTAAATTTTTTCACGTGAGTAGGTAAACTATTCCACAATTGCACATTGTGAACAGAAAATACGTATTTGTGGCAGTTCAATCTGCTATTGTGTTGGTACAGTTTAGACAGATGACCACGCAGCTGTGTTTTGGGAAATATGTGAAAATGTCTGCGTGGATGTTTTATTTGGTTAAACACTGTCAAAATAAAGATTAGTGCTCCTCGTTGTCGTCTGTGTTGGACTGAAAGCTACTTCAATCTTCTAAGATGGATAGTTAAAAAGTCCAAGGACGAGGTTTGTCGCTTTGCGCTGTGGAGTTTTCAGTAGCTAAATATCTTTTGTCATTCATGGATCCCAAGCTGATATAGCATATTCGATATGAGGGCGATTATAGACTGAAATCAATTAGCAGATTATATTGGCTCTTCTGCGGAGACCCAAGTTGCTTTCAGCTTTCCGGCCAGAGAGTCGACATTGCATAGTTTTCTAAGTCAGACCTAATAATCACACTTGAAACTGTTTCGAAGGAGGCGGGTTAAAAAACAGTTGGACCAATATTATTCGCTGTTCCACTCGTTGTTAAGCGATAATAAGCTGCATTCCGTGGTATTCAGTGGCATTTTGTTTTCTTGGGATCATATATAAATCCTGTCGAGAACCAGTTGCAGGTTCAGTATGTCAGCAGTGGAGTTTATCTTTCGTTAAAGCTTTGCGTCTTCTGCGAAAATAAGTACTGGTAACTGTATTCTAGTAGGTAAGTCCTTCATATATATTAGAAACAAGAGCGTTTCGAGGACCGATCATTCTGACACCGCAGGTAACTTGTATTGGCTCGGATAGCTCAGCTTTTACTCACACGTTCATCACACGTAATAATAACCATTCTTTTATCCATGCGTGGAGTTTACCATCTCCTCCGTAGGTAAGGAGTATCAACAAGAGCAGTTTGTGATTGAGACGATCAAATGCTCTTGATAAATGAACATATATTACGTCCAATAATTTGCCAGCATCTAGTAGCTCAGACCAGGTTTCTTATGCTAACAGCAAGTTTTTCAGACCAGATCGTTTTTTAATGATTCCTTTATGTGCTTCAGTGATTAAGTTATTGATCTCGAAGTGATTCCCCAAAGCATCAGCTATGATGGACTCTATTGCTTTAGATAGCACTTGTATTAATGCAATCGGACGATATCGGGCTATTCAAGGCAGTTTCCCGAATTTTGGGCACGCAGATCTGTTCGAACATCATCTTGGACAGGTCGGGCTTTGGTACTGCCAATTCGGAGGACTGGTTATGCAACAGATTAGGGTGTATATTGTCTATTCCTGGGGAACCAGTTTTCTTCATTGTCATCAATTTTGTTTAAACAATGTTCGGGTGGAATTCCACCTCGTGAAGAATTGACAAGCTGCCACTTTTAAAATTGTGAAACTGTCCATTTGTCGACGGTTGTGAGATTACTGATGCAAACTGTTATCCTACAACGTTTGCCCCATCTTGAAATGAAGTCACTGTCAGTGGTAGTAATCCCATTTTAACACTCCGTAGCTTGTTGACATGCTTGTACAATGTTTTGGGATTCATAACAAATTGTTACACTAGAATGATTTGGTAATCCTTTCTTGCATTTTGAATCAGGATGACATATGTATTTCGTAATAAGGTGAATTCGCACCGATTTAGTATTGATGGATCTTCTACGTACTTGTACCATGCCTTGTCACGTTTACACATCCATTTTAGCGCACTGCTTCACGAGACTGTTCAGACGCTGCTTTTTGCTCATTATTTTTGATGTTGATTACAAAGCAATGATGATAGGAGTCGGTTGTAGAAAGTTTCCTATATATTCTTAGTTGATGCGAGTTCAAAGAAATCCCATCGATTGGCAATAACAGAACTCAAAGAAAGTCATAGTTCTCAGTTGTATATGTTCACGTACACAAGTTTCAACAGAAATCTTATCCAACGGTGTGATTTAATTCGAAATGCTTTGTCTACCATTCATGGGAATGGATCTCAATCATGCTGCTGAGCGCTAACAGTACAAATCCATTATGATACATGCAGGACGAACGTTTTTGAATGTCCGGTATCTTTCTAATCAACGTCAAGTTCCAGGAAAATAAAATCTGATAACTGCTAGTGGATAAACAGGTCACGAAATGAATACAAGAAACAATTAATACCGGTAATATGGGTAGTTTATTTCAGCAAAAGAATTTAATGAATAAAGTAATCAATCAAATTAAACTCACGGTTGGTTTGCACAGGTTCCATGAAATTAGTTTGGTAAGTTGTCGCATACATGTTATCCTCTAGAAATTTGGAACTTTAAATTCTCTTTGTCTTGAACTTACTCTCGTTGGAATGTGCAATCTTTGGATCTGTTAGCGCTAACGGGTTTTTTACTGGCAACATCGAATTAATGCTGTTTTGAGCAACACTGTGAATAATATGGCCATTGTCCTGCAACGATCGTTGTTAAAGGATACTAACCTTAATACCTCCGGTATCGTACTTTTTGGGTACAATTATTTTGCTACTAACTGGTAAACCTTTGTTTGGCGGCATCCAATTAGGGTTCGAAAAGTCACTGTGAGTAACTGAAGCTAAATTGGAAAATGACCTAGTAGTAAGGTAAGCTAAGGTGTCCTATACCCGAATTTTGGATTATCCTGTTCGTCTAAATAAGAATTGTATTGTATGACTGGTCTGTTGTTGCTCACGTAACCACTGCCTTTAAGTGAGAATTCCTGCGGTTTGAAAGCACTCCAATGAGGTCCGTACGAAGAGTTGTATTGCGTAACATAATGATCCATCAAGTAGCTAGCATCGCCACAGCGATTTGAAATATTGAATTGAGCATTCACGTTGTGGCACATTATAGTTTGACTGAAAATTAAAAAATCCGGTAGGTTTATAAGTATTAAACTGAAGTTTAACTATCATAATCAAATATTTACAATCAATATTATTATGCACCTTCTGAGGTTCAAAGAAGAATAACTGTTTAGCATAATGATTCCTGGTCAAGCACTCAAGGCGCTTATAGATGATCAAAGTGATTTGTTGCTCACATCCCTAACAAAGTGCCAGAAACCGGTTGTAGATTGTAAGTTCACCTGATGTGAGCAACACATCACTTTGGTCATACATAAGCGAATCGAGTACTCGACCACGAATCACTATGTGATTAGGTGTTTGAAAATCGTGGTTCGTTTTAGGAACCCTAGGCAACAGTGGCATTCAAGTATAACTTTGTTTACTACTTATGCACTGTTTCAAGGCTCACTGAAACTAATCTTACTGTCTCCACCTAATAAAGGCAAACATACAGAAACCGTTTGTGGAGTTTAAGTTCTGGAGATGTGAGCAGCACATAACTTTGGTCATCCAAAAGCGAATTGAGTGTTTGACGACGAATCACTATGTGATTCTGTGTTTAAACTTTGTGGTTCGTAACAGTGGTATTCAAATGTAACATAGTTTACCACTTTTTCTCTCTTTCAAGTCTTACTAAAACTAATGTTACTGTCTCCAACTGATGACTGCAAACAGGCTTAAACCGGTAGTGCTTTTTAAGTGCGGTGGATGTGAATAACACATCATTTAAGACTAACCGTTCTAACGTTGAAAATTGACTCCTTTCATGCAGAAACTATGCAGTACATCTTTCTTTTGTCAAATCATTCAACGCGCAGTTGGATTTCCGGTTGATCAAAAATAAAAATAGGCGCGTCTAAGTTGCTGGGTGATTAGAATTCAGTAAAAATCACTCGAGGATCGGAGTAAATAAACCACAGGATACCCGCTGCCAATTTTCGCGGACTCGATATGACTATATAATTTGAACCACTGGGGATGTTCAGAAAA
>JACCGJ010000318.1:0-13626 GCA_013407085.1 Atriophallophorus winterbourni | reverse complement strand
ACACAGGAGTCAGGAAAGGTTACCCGCTATCGCCGGTTATGTTTAACTATGTCGTAGACTGGATAATGAACCAGGCGTTAACAGACTATCAAGCGGTGCAAATTTCAACGGATCTATGGATTTTCGACCTTGACTACGCTGACGATATAGTCGTTCTGGGCGACAATACCGGAATGCTGCAAAGCGTTTTAGACCGCATTAGTGCCACTGCCGCGAAAGTCGGTCTTGAGATAAACGCGGCTAAAACCAAGGCATTTTTTATACCGACACACCAGGCATCCAGCCACTTCGCGTCCAGGGTTGTCCGGTTGAATAGCTTTCAGTCTTCAAATACCTTGGCTCAAGTATATTGCCCAATGGTCAGGCGGAAGATGAAGTGAAGTTAAGTTTCGATCGTGCTCGTAATGCGTTTTTACAGTTGAAGGGCACCCTTTGACGCAAGCGTGGAATCAGCCTAAAAACTAAGACGCGTGTTTATCAAGCAGCGATCCGCCCTGTACTGCTTTACGGATGCGAGACATGGCCTTTAAGGTCACAGGATGTACGCACATTAGAAGTGTTCGACCATTGGTGCCTCAGGGTAATCTTGGGCATCCGATATACTGACCAAGTATCTAACGCAGCCGTACGAGAGCGTTGCAGCGGACTATCTCCACTTTCCGCTCACATACAACGGCGAAGGCTGCAATGGTTTGGCCACGTCCTCCGAAAGACAGACACAGCACTTTCAAAACTCGTCATCGACCCCAAACCCGTTCGCACCTGGCGTCGGCGGCAAGGTGGTCAAGTGAAAACCTGGCTGTCAACTGTGAAAGAGGATGTGGACACCCTGGGTCTGCGTACCGTCTACGGAGTTCGCAGGTGGAAACGAGACTGGATTACGATCTGCAACGATCTCGCCTCCGATCGACGTGCATGGGCTGGTGCGATCCGAGACATCAATGGAGCCGGCTAATCCACCCGTGGAGCCAGCCGCACAAAAGTAAAGTAAGTAAGTAAGTATATTGTGTATTCCTGGTGAACCAGTTTTCGTCATTGTCATTAATTTTGTTTTAACAATGTTCAGGCGGAATTCCACCTCGTGAAGAATTGACAAGCTGCAACTTTTAAAATTGTGAAACTGTCCATTTGTCGACACTTGTGAGATTACTGATGAAAACTGTTATCCAAGAACGTTTGCGCCATCTTTAAACGAAGTCACTGTCAGTGGTGGTAACCCCATTTTAACACTCCGGAGCTTGTTGACATGCTTGTACAATGCTTTGGGATTCACAACAAATTGTTACACTGATTTGGTAATCCTTTCTTTCATTTTGAATAAGGATGACATAAGTATTTCGTAATAAGGTGAATTCGTACCGATTTAGTTTTGATGGATCTTCTACGTACTTGTATAAGGCATTGTCACATTTACACACCCATTTCAAGAGACGTTTTAGACGCTGCTTGTTGCTTATTATTTTTGAGGTTGATAACAAATCAATGATGATAGGAGTCGGTTGTAGAAAGTTTCCAATATTTCCTGTGTTGATGCGAGTTCAAAGAAATCCCATCGATTGGCAATAATAGAACTCAAAGAAAATCATAATTCACAGTTGTATATGTTCACGCACACAAGTTGCAACAGAAATCTTATCCAACGGTGTGATTTAATTCGAAATGCTTTGTCTGCCATTCATGGGAATGGATCTCAATCATGCCACTGAGCGCTATCAGTACAAATCCATTATGATACACGCAGGACGAACATTTTTGAATGCCGGATATCTTTCTAATCAACGTCAAGTTCCAGGTAAATAAAATCTGATAACTGCTAGTGGATAAAAAGGTTACGAAATGAATACAAGAACCAATTAATGCCGGTAATATAGGTAGTTTATTTCAGCAAAATAATTTAATGAATAAAGTAATCAATCAAATTAAACTCACGGTTGGTTTGCACAGGTTCCATGAAATTAGTTTGGTAAGTTGTCGCATACATCTTATCCTCTAGAAAATTGGAACTTTAAATTCTCTTTGTCTTGAACTTACTCTCGTTGGAATGTGAAAACTTTGGATCTGTTAGCGCTAACGGGTTTTTTACTGGCAACATCGAATTAATGCTGTTTTGAGCAACACTGTGAATAATATGTCCATTGTCCTGCGACGATCGTTGTTAAAGGATACTAACCTTAATACCTCCGGTATCGTACTTTTTGGGTACAATTATTTTGCTACTAACTGGTAAACCTTTGTTTGGCGGCATCCAATTAGGGTTCGAAAAGTCACTGTGAGTAACTGAAGCTAAATTGGAAAATGACCTAGTAGTAAAGTAAGCTAAGGTGTCCTATACCCGAATTTTGGATTATCCTGTTCGTCCAAATAAGAATTGTATTGTATGACTGGTCTGTTGTTGCTCACGTAACCACTGCCTTTGAGTGAGAATTCCTGCGGTTTGAAAGCACTCCAATGAGGTCCGTACGAAGAGTTGTATTGCGTTACATAATGATCCATCAAGTAGCTTGCATCGCCACAGCGATTTGAAATATTGAATTGAGCATTCACGTTGTGGCACATTATAGTTTGACTGAAAATTAAAAAATCCGGTAGGTTTATAAGTATTAAACTGAAGTTTAACTATCATAATCAAATATTTACAATCAATATTATTATGAACCTTCTGAGGTTCAAAGAAGAATATCTGTTTAGCATAATGATTCCTGGTCAAGCACTCAAGGCGCTTATAGATGATCAAAGTGATTTGTTGCTCACATCCCTAACAAAGTGCCAGAAACCGGTTGTAGATTGTAGGTTCACATGATGTGAGCAACACATCACTTTGGTCATACATAAGCGAATCGAGTACTTGACCACGAATCACTATGTGAATAGGTGTTTGAAAATCGTGGTTAGTTTTAGGAACCCTAGGCAACAGTGGCATTCAAGTATAACTTTGTTTACTACTTATACACTGTTTCAAGGCTCACTGAAACTAATATTACTGTCTCCACCTAATAAAGGCAAACATGCAGAAACCGTTTGCGGAGTTTAAGTTCTATAGATGTGAGCAGCACATAACTTTGGTCATCCAAAAGCGAATTGAGTGTTTGACGACGAATCACTATGTGATTCTGTGTTTAAACTTTGTGGTTCGTTGTACGAACCCTATGTAACAGTGGTATTCAAATGTAACATAGTTTACCACTTTTCCTCTCTTTCAAGTCTTACTAAAACTAATGTTACTGTCTTCAACTGATGACGGCAAACAGGCAGAAACCGGTAGTGGTGTTAAAGTGCGGTGGATGTGAATAACACATCATTTAAGAATAACCGTTCTTACGTTGAAAATTGACTTCTTTTATGCAGAAATTATGCAGTACATCTTTCTTTTGTCAAATCATTCAACGCGCAGTTGGATTTCCGGTTGATCAAAAATAAAAAATAGGCGCGTCCAAGTTGCTGGGTGATTAGAATTCAGTAAAAATCACTCGGGGATTGGATTTAATAAACCACAGGCTACCCGCTCCCAATTTTCGTGGACTCGATTTGACTTTATAATTTGAACCACTGTGGATGTTCAGAAAACTACGTCTTTTATATAATATAATATAATATTATATTATAATATATTTTATATATATATATATATATTATTAAAAAGGTTATTATATATATATATATATATTATATTATATTATATTATATTATATTATATTATATTATATTATATTATATTATAATATATTATATTATATTATATTATATTATATTATTTAATGTTAAATTTTGCAAGTCTTGATAGCAGTAAACTTATAGCCTCTATCGCAATGATTTTGGTGTTTATTTCGGTGGAAATACTGTTTCTAAATATTACGATCAATAGTGAATAGATCGTTATCATATATGTTTGTATTATGATAAGATGTTTAATTATGCTTAGTTAAACGAGTAGACTGCAGAACAATTTAAATCTTTTCTTGTGGGTTAGGCAGACTGAAAATACTTTCAAAAGTTTTTTTAAAAGATGCGAAACATCATTTATAGACGTATTCAACATAGAGTTTATTCTGTGAAGTGATTTGGCACAGTCCTACTTACCTCGAATAACTATTAACTCGCTTAACACATCCTGTTCTACTTAGTGCTATGATCAGTGTGCTCATCGAGTTTTATTTTATTCTGTAAAACGTAATAAATATCAAATCGTTAGAGTCTGCGATTTAAATGCGTTTCAGAGATATAAAAATTGAGAATAAAATCCGATTTTAGATACGAATTTAGAAATTTGTTAAACACGATGCATTACGTCGTTCACATAATTGCGAGATATTATCACTTTCTATCTCGAAAAAGGCGTTTACTAAATAAACGTTGATATTTTAATATAATTTATTCCATCACGTTTATACCTGCGGATAGATGTTTTTATGGAACTTAGGGATAAAATCATAAATACACAAGCATATTAATTTTCAACGAAGTAGTAATTTGCATCAATGTATTTGCAGTTGTATGTCAACGATATTATGTCAAGTGATGGAGTGACACATTCATAATATATGTTTTTTAAATGGAGCAAATATTACACTCACAAGTGTGTATTTTTTATTTTTAATACGATTCCTTTTTGTAATGTTCCTTTTATGATGATGAATATCACATTCTCCGGTGGAGAAACTAATTGACGTATACAATTCTTACGAAACTAGTATAATTCTCTTGTTCGCGCGTAGTCAACAAAAACCTTTCACGATACATTTATGTTTAGTCGTGAGAAATATGATTAATTATAACTGAGAACTTCCTATTTTTGGAACATTTATATGAACTAAACACGAACAATTCCATTTATTATTTCCAAAATTAAAAACATAATGTTTAATGAGCATTGAAACGGTGATCTTTTAGCTATATCAGATGAAAATGGTATAGTATGATGACAACCTCAAGATGTGTGGTGCACCCTATACAAATAAGAATGGAGAAAGTCAGCAATGAAAACTTAATCAATCAATCCGGTCAATCCGGTGAACAATTTCAACTAATCCAATGTCGTGTGAAGCTTTCAAATAGATCCTGAGCCAGTGATGATAATTTGCAGTCAATATTTCGCTACTATCAAGTCTATACACAGCGAAAGGAATTTGCGAGTATTTATATCAGATGTATGAAAGTCTACAGCTAAATACTCCACGAATGCACTCACCACTAATGTAGATTGTTCAGTGATTCTTCTCTCAGTTTACACCTAAAATATTCAAAATCATTTTGGCGCACTCATGAAGCATGTTATCAACTATTTATCGTAAAGAGAAAAACAATCAATCCTCGAAAAATCTCTTTATAAAGCGACATACAAAAGGATTTTATTTTGTACTTACTCTACAAACGTTTCCTTATATCGTTTACGGTGATCGTTCTGAACATGATTCGTTTAAGTGGAACTCTTTATATGCTGATGGTGAGAAACCGCTTTTTTCTTTTGCGAGCATTGGCTATAGGTAGGTATGTACATAGATCAGTTGACCACCGCATTCAAAGAGGCAGCTGATGATTTAATATCTCAATGTTTTTCCATTTTTGCACGGTGTATGCCAACATGCAATCTTATAATCCATATTTCTGTCTGAAAATATATTTTACCCATTCTCTGGTCTTGCAAAAACTGTCACAACTCAAGCCAGATTTATCTCCATGTTCAGACAACATCCATGCAAAACAACTATCAGATGAAAAAAGTGCAAAAGCGGGCGACGAAAAGAGTACGAGGATTGAAATCACTTCCTTATGTTGAGAGAGTGCAACGCCTAAACCTCATGTCGCTCAGTATTCAGCGTGTGCGCTACGACCTGCTGCTAACTCGTTGAATATTGCTGGGAGCTGATGGTGATGAGCTGTGTGAGTTTTTCCCTCTGGTGGGGGACTTGAGAACCCGTGGCCATTCTTTAAAGCTTCAAATGCGAAGGACACTACGCGTAACACAGGGATTCACGCTCTCAACAAGAATTAATAACTTGTGAAATGCTCTTCCAGAAGAGGTTATTTCAGCAATATCTGAAAACCAACTCAAGCAACTAGTGGATGAGGTACTGCCTGTAATCACGCAAAGCTGTACAACACTGGACAGGATTTCTTCAACTGAGGTTCTCCTGGACTATGTTGCTGATATAAAGAGATGCGGCTTACAAGGGTTTGACCTCCTGTCTTCTTTCAAGAAGAAGAAGAAGTGGTATTCAATTTTGTGTATAAACCGCTCGCCGTATTTTCCAAGCGCTTTCTGGACCCACTCACGTTCCTCGAAAATGGAATTCTGATGTGATATTACGTGTTTTCGAAGGTAGCAGCCGCTCGAATTCTATCAATTATTGTTCAATTTCATTTCTTCTAGTTATCCATTGATCGGCTCGACAGTGATTTACAGTCCCATGAAAACTAAACTAAAATGAACTTAACTTGAACGGAGATGTAATTAACTTAACTTAACGCTGTGAATTGTAGTGCAAAATAACATTGTTCACTCTTCTTTTTCTATTATATAGACGGCAGAGGATTGTTTCGTCAATGACAAGACAGTGGTCATGCGCACAAACTCCGATGACACTGGTGGTGAATACGTTCTTGGAGGTAAGCCTATTCGAGCGGTGACGGTCGAAAAAGACTTAGGGATTCTGGTTCCTGATTCCTTGAAGTCGAGGGCTATCACTTGTCGGAGAATAGGCAGCGCTACCAGGATGCTCTGGGCAATTCGGCGTTCATTTGCGTCCATTACCCCGCAAATGTTCCAGACACTTTTCTCTGGGCACATTCGTCCTCTGTTGGAATATGGTCTACCTGTTGCATTTCCTCGGTCTAAAGGCGAATGCGACTCCTTGGAGAGGGTACAAAGGAGCGGCACTAAGATGGTATGTGGAATGCGCCAACTCGCGTACAAGGATTGGAGGAGCTTGCTGAAAACTCTACCCCCTAGAACTTCGAAGGGAAAGATATGACCTGCTCCTGACACGCCGTATTCTTCTTGGTCAATATGGAGACGAGTTTCTTCAGTAATTCCGATTAGTATCTGAGTCGAGGCCTCGGGGACATTACTTTAAGTTGCAGAAGCCTAGAAGGCTGAAGCTGAGTAATGCGAGCACACTAATCACGCGGGTGGTGAACACTTGGAACTCTCTACCGAAAGGGCTCCTGTCTCTACCTTCTGACCATCTATTCGCAAAAGCGTTGGATCAGCATTTGTTGAGACGGATGGACTTGATCCCCCGAGTGATATAGTGGTGTTCCTCTACTCTCATGGTTTGCCTTGTCAGCAGAAGTCACCCATGTATATTACTGTGATGAAGCTTAAACTGGATTTTATCCCTTCTGCTTTTGATTCAGAAAAAGAAGAAGCCGCATCACACTCTATTTATTCGTCAGCGAGTGTAACGCATGTACAAAAATGCATTTTATAATCAGAAATGGAGTATACAGCATATCAAATCTTTTGCATACTTAGCAGTCGTTTGTACTCTGATCTTATTTATCGATATTCCTTTTTCTTGTGAAGTTCATCGTTTTGAATGTTTCGCTAATGGAGTCCAAATATTATTATCGTTTAATGATTTTATTTACTAAAAGAAAGCACTTTAATTTTGATATTTGAACCAAGAGAAAATGTTTGCAACATAAATATTGATTTAAATTTTTGTAGTTCTAAGACTCCCGCGTGTCGTTGCGCTTATATTTTTTAGCATACATTCTACCATTTGTTACGATCTGTTGGGCTACCTCAAGTTTTACCAGATTTAACGAGCTCGAAACCCCACTTTTGAAAAAATCGTATTTAAATAACAAAACATACATTGCATCACAGAAACGTTTGTTAATAATTATAATTATAATAATAATAATTATTATTATTATTTTAATGCAATTCAAAAAGCCACTAGTAACTATAACTGCAAGGACACCAATGCCCGATGCAACTAAACTGAATTTAGATGTGAGTTAAGTTCAAGTTCAAGTTACACAGGGCTAAAGGTGGCTAAAAGCTAATCACATGCCCAAATTTCCTTTGATGGTATGCCGTTGAGCACCCGGCACTTCGATATTGAGTATACAGTTCGTACGTTTCATGCGTACTTGTTTCCGAATATCTGGGAAATAAGGTAGGGGTTCTCCTCAGCAGCACGGTGAGAGATCAACAATTCAGAAAACAATGCAATAATATCAGTAAACTGTGTATGATGTATGAAATCACTAGCCTAATCGAGGCAAAGTGTAGCGCACTCATGTACTTCACGTGGGCTAAATTGACGTCGGGTTGCCAAGGCCTAGACAAATATGAGAACGAAAATGGAACAATACGTTTTTAGTTTGTGTTTTTGTTATTTAAGTTTATTATTAGACAATGTGTGGAAATATGGTAGGTCATTAAGCGTGTAATTCTCTCTTTAAGATTAACACATTGGGGAGGTTTATTAAACCATCTGGGAGCATATTCCAGGAGTTGACCACATGGTTGCTGGTTATTAACACTCACGGAAATTGCATACCCCATAAAAATCATATTTCTTTAATTGCTTACCCAGGTTATAGAATAGATAATCTATACCGTATATATCAAGCATCTTTCAGAATCAGTATCAGTACCACAGGGCGACAGTCGACCAAATCGAAGTGAATACTCAAATACTTCCGGAGGTTAGCCTGAAATTAACCGTTATTACCAAAATTAATTAGTAATGTAGTGATCTATTTTCACTTCGTATTTTCGTTTTTCGTACATAAACGTATTGGCCTTGTCTGGTAATTCGTTATTTGGGCCTTCATTCGAATTAATGCTTGTAAAATAAACTTTTTAGTGGTTAATATAATTTCGAACCATCAGGCTTTGACTTTTTCCGTGGTTGCGACGTTTGTGTGCGTTACTTCATACGGGAATTGTGATTAATGGACATTAGGCATTGGACATTTGCTCTTTTGGTATTTTATTCCGTTCATTCCATTTTTGTTGCATTTTGTTTAATGCGACTTATTTTGGTCCATTACAGTAGTAAGCACAGGTGTTTCTAACTTTGTGTGAAATATGGCAGAGGATTCATCATCTAACGATGTGATAGGTAATGTAAAATCGATCGGAAAGACGATGGACAGCAGTCAATTTCAACAAAAACGAAAAACATAGACAAGAAATGCTTAATGGTATTTCAAAATAAATTTTACAATATTTTTCTTGTTTTTTTAGAAAAGAGGGATTGATTCCAATGGGTAATACTAGGCAAAGAGCACCGGCCACCGTTCATTTAGCCCAAGTTTGAAAGCAACACAACACAATAACGAAATCCGTATTAAACGATCAATGAGAAAAGATCATATAATCGGTATTCTCAAAACATAAACACAAATCACCGACTAAGTTCTTTAAATCTGTACGATATATCGATAAATCCACAGTAGAACGAAACGATCATGTCGTTCTAGAGTTCAAATAAGTTCTCAGCACTAAGAAAAGATGCTATAAAATATACCTCAAGACAGTCAAATAAACTTTACTATGTGACGCTTTACAAGTTATGAGTTTTGTACAACTTGATTATTCCTATCCAGATATGCATTGGTTTTCTTTTCTGCATCACTTGAAAACTATACAGAAATCAATTCAATATTCTCAAGTGGGGTGCTTAAATACGGTACGTGTTCTCAATTACTTTTAGTATTCATCTTTTTTCTCGAGCTACCGAGAGTTTATGATAAAACCACAACTGATGTATCTGTAGTAATATCGAAAATAATTTAAAATATTCTTATCACTATCACATGTTACTCGCCAAAGGAAAACCTCTATTAAGCTTTTAAATTTCGCAGCCTCAGGAAACCCGGACTATCTTTCAGGTGACATGGACATCCAAGAGCTGTCTTTGCCTTTGGATGTGAACAGAAATCGTAAGTTGCATCGTTGCATCGCGCCGGAACGGCAGTGTAAGATACCCGAACAGTGTATATCTGGCGCGCAACATTATTCTTAGGCACCAGTGTCCAAACGTTTCTAAAGATCGTTTAATTTGTGACCTCAGTGGTCATGTCTTACATCCATAAAGCAGTACAGGGCGGATGCCTGCTTGGTAAAAACGTATTTCAGTACTGTGACAGAGTTATTTCCACCTTGAGTTAAAGGTCGAATAATTAACGTACCACATTGTGACGAATGAACTTCAGTCTTCCGGATATATCCAAATAATTTCTGTAGTGTGACATTATATTGCTTCAGCACATGTTTTTCTAAGTTCAACGGACATCCCATCCTCGCATGGCGATATTCCGTTCTTCATTCGTCTCAAGATACTCGAAATCTCGTACTCTGATTTCAGTTGGCGGGCGGATCGTGTAGCAACTCTCCTTAGGTTGCATTAATCACAAGCACCACGCATCGAGCATATCATACTTGGACAAAGAGATTAATTTTGTTATGAAAGATCAAGTCTCGCATACACCGAAACGATAGTAATATTGAAAGGATACTCCATCAGCCAAGGCAAATATAATTCTTGGAGAGACATGCGTCAATGACACGAGTACTTGCTTTAAAATATCACTGAGAGCTATCGCTACTCGGTGCTGGCCAGATTCATTTTCATGCTCACACTGAAGTAGCAAGTGTGTACAATCGACTCCAAGTACCTTAATCCAGGTAGACGAAATTCATAGAGAGAAGCAACATCTACCAGTTAGTCTAGTAAATGGCGCGTCGTAATTGCTTGATTACTTACATCCAGTAGTGTTTTTACATTCCAGTATCCAACATCAATATCCATGCTTGATTATTTTCACCCTGTCGATGAGACAGCTAAGTGCGCGCCGCGTCTCAATAACGCCATAACAGATTGCCTAGAGTTATTTTGAGACATGTTAATGATGTTGCTTGATGATATACAAGTGATGTCGCCGGAACCACATGACAACTTTTTGAGTACAAATCTCGAGCCATTGAATATTAATGTTCAACCTAAAAGGCAGTAGGGCGTTGACATAGAAAGCACTGTGCGCCAGTTATCCGACTACGAGACGTCCCTCCAGATATTTCCTAAGGGGTTTCTCCCAAGGAATTTCCCCCAATAGGGTAAGCCGAGAGTCAGTGGGGATTTTAAATCAGGGTTTTGCTTCATGGCTGCAAGCATCTACCGAGCTCCGTCTACTCCGAGCAAAGTTCTTTTAAGGCTTCGGACACCCTCATATCCTTTCAGTTGGAGCAGTTACGCCGGTGTTGTGAACGCCTCTCGTGCGTGCCAGGCGCTAGACTTGTTTGTTAGAGGCCATTCGAGACGCAAAACACATAGGACCATTATATAGATAGTAAGGGTTCATTCCTTATACTATCCCCGGGAGTGATAACCTTGGTACCTATCTACTTAACTATGGATGTATAAAGCGGAACGGTTGATTAGATTAAAAATTTGAACTCAATTAGTGGCGACAATGCCGTAATTCTTTTCGAATGGATATTAGTTCACACACATAACTAACTAAAGATGTCCTGCAACGTTGGTCGCTTGGACATCGTCCAACAACAAACTAAGGCAATGCATCTAGATTGGGAACCAGGCGAATTAGAACCTGGTGTAGTAATTAGATGGAAAATTATAAGATGGTACAAACAGTGATAACGCTAGGAAAACCCCATTGATAAAGCGCATCTATTCGTCAGGATATCAGATGGCGTGACCGTAGCTGGTGGGCTTACAAATTCTCTGGAACACATAGATCTAGACTGTAGTACATGAATACGAAAAATTCAGCTGTTGCACTGCAAAGGTAAGCCAAAAGGGACTTTGAATCCAGACTTGGCGAAAAGGCAAAGATTAACTTTAAAGCTTTATATGGCTATGTTCAATAAAAACGATCTTTAAGATGACTATTAGGTACGTTAGACCTGGTTGATAGCATCACGGCTTCGACTGCACAGGAAAAGCCAATGCTTTGTGTACATTCTTCTTCAGTCTTCATGAATATGATTTAGGTAACCGTTTGAAACTAACGAGTGCGGCGGGGCTCTGTTTAGTTTAATCAGGAAATGCTCACCATAGTTCTGTACAGCTGTCACCGACGGTATGCATCCGGTTATTCTCCAACCGCTCCCGAATATATTAATCATTGCACTTAGCATATTTTGACAGCTAACTTACTCCAGGGTATTCTAGCGGTAGTATCCATACACAAAAAGTGTCTTTTTTAGGATGTACGCAACTATTGGCCAGTAAGCCTGACTAGCATTCTTTGCAATTGCTTTGAAAAATCCATTCGGCAACAGATATGTAACCATTTGGTAGACATTTCCTTACTATCTGACGCCCAGCACGGATTATGGAAAGAAAAGTCCTGCCTAACCAATCCTTTGAGCTTTCTTGATAAAGTTACATTACGGCTGGATGATGAGAGAGTAGTTGAAGTATGCTACCTTAATTTCAAAATGACATTTGACCCAATGAACCGTAAGTACCTTCTGCACAAGCTAAGAATATGTGCGTCACAGGTGAACTACATCATTGGTTTCGTAGCTTCCTAACCACCCGTACTATGTTAGAATTGTATGGCATGTGCTCATATAAATCAGTGATACTCAAATACCTAAAGGTTCGGTAGAGATAGCTTATCTCTGATGTACACAAATTCATTGATTGGAAAAATACATTGGACTAGCCACAAAACTTGGGATAATGCAGCATTCTGAATACTGATTTGGCAGCAACACAACTAGCAGTCTGCGAAGGAACTATCAGAAATGCTGCTGCTCAGCACGTGAAGGAACTCTGTATTAGTATTACAGTAGATTTTATGTGGTTTAATCAACTTGCCGAGGATTGATCAGACTGCGTTCGGCGTCATGCAGAAAACCTTCTACCTTCATCCCACTATACAAGGTAGACGTGTGGCCTAACTTGGAATACTGTGTTCACACCTGGACTCTTTATCCGAAAAATAATATCTTATGTCTCGGAAGGTTCCAGCGCCTTCCGACTAGGATGTTTGAGGTTCGGACGTGTAAAACCTATGTGGAAAGTCTAAAGGACCCCGATCTGTTCTAACTAAAAAAACGGCGTCTGCGAGGCGACTTAATAAAAACATTTAAGATGCTAGAGGGTGTCACGGGTGATAATATTACTGAGTTACTGAATGTTGACCATGAAACTGCTACACGAGTCTATTTAATGAAACGCCTTTAGAATAGATAAGTGTTAATAGTATTTAAGCAATTTCACATCAACCATGATGTCAACCACTGGAATAAGCTCCCAGATGGTTTAATAAACCTTTCTAACGTGTTAAGCTTCAGGAATTAGACGCTGAATGGCCTAGCATATTTCCAAACATTTTATAATACCAAAAATATGTATTTGTACTAAAAAACTCATTTGCATGCATCTCCGTCACACACGCACACCCCAAGACTGGTTTCGTGCTGTTTGCACTCATAAGTAGGACCAATGGATTCAGTATCCACATTCGCTTGAAACAGTGGAAAAATAGTAAACAAGTTTAGCGTGTATGCCACTGTTGGGTAAAGTTCTTCTTCTTCTTCTTCTGAATCGAAAGCAGAAGAGATAAAATCCCGTTTGAGCTTCATCACAGTAATATACATGGGTGACTTCTGCTGACAAGGCAAACCCTGAGAGT
>JACCGJ010000317.1:8331-35524 GCA_013407085.1 Atriophallophorus winterbourni | reverse complement strand
TGTGAATAGTTCGATGGGCTTGGCACGGATGAGTAGTCACAAACATAAAAACAACACATTCTCCACAAAACGATTAAATATAAATAAATTAGGCAATCGCGTTAAAAATCCAGTTATGTATACACATAGTTTAGTAACAGATTTGTGAAGTCGATGATCCGCATTAAACTCGAATTACCATGTGTCAGACGCATAGATGCAATGTTCAAAGAATACAGTCAGTGATTTTAATTATTATTGTTTTCACAGTCATTTTGAATTTCTGTGAAAATGTTTGACAGTTTCTCGCTTGAAATCCGGAACATTATGTCTGATCCCCGGGGTGAAAATTCTTATGCAAACTGAACGGTTAGTTTGACAGTCCTAGCTGGAAACACAATGTTTTTTCACCAGCTTTTTGTTTACAAACAACGGAAAATTCGTATCAAGAAAATCAAAGATCCGGTCTGTAGATAATTTTAAGAAAATATGTCTGAATGTTAATTAAATCATCTGTTGTATATAATATGAATTTTACTGATAAGCGAATCTCGCTTAGAGTACAAAAAGCGTCGGAATAGGTCCGAAAATAATGTTTGAAACAAAATTTAAAAATTTATTTTTGATACTAAAATTATATGAATGAAACTAATTGGTAACTAATTTGTTAATTTTTAATTTCCAAAAGGTTATTTAAACAGTTAGAAACCGGTTGTGGTGCGTGACGAGGATCTGCGCACCACGATATATTGGTCGTTTATAAGCGCCTTTAGTACTTGGCCAGGAATCACTTTGTGCTTCTGTATTCTAACACCATGGTTCATTGTGAGAACCCTATTTAACAGTGGCATACAAGTATACCTTGGTTTACCGTTATACCACTGTTTCAAGTCTCACTGAAACTGATACTACTGTCTCCACCTGACGACGGCAAACAGCCAGAATCCGGAAGTGGTGTGTAAGGGATTAGAGTGTGAGCAACACATAACTTTGGTCTTCCATAATTGACTTGAGTGCTTAACAAGAATCACTATATGATTCTGTGTTTTATCATCGTGGTTCGTTGTATGAACCGTAAGTAACAGTGGCGTTCAAGTATAACCTTGTTTACCATTTATCCACTGTTTCAAGGCTCACTGAACCTAATCTTACCGTCTCCACCTGATGTCGGCAAACAGCTAGAAACCGGTTGTGGTAAGTAAGTGACGGGGATGTGAGCACCATAATAGGTTTAACATGTATAACCGCTTTGAGTGCTTGACAATAAATGAGTTTGAGTTATAGCATTTAAACAACCCGATCGATTGTTTCAATCATATTTGACAGAATGAGCTTTTGTCACAAATCTCTATTGGAATACAAATACTGATAATACGAACACTTTAGATACTGTTTGATTTATCTTTTTTTCTAATCTACAGTAAATCATCACGTTTGATATGTATAAGTCTTACCAGGCTCCTCTAGAGACATGACAGTCTATGGAAAGCTTAACAAGTATTCAGAAAAACATATTTACACTTGAATAACTTGCTTACGAATCGAAACAATTGGACGTCATCTTTAGATACAAGAATCTGTGTAGACAGCTGTTGCATATACAAATCTAAAGTTTTTGATTGTGTAGTTTACAAAATATCTGTCTGAACGCAAAACAGAATTCAGAATAGATAGCGAAATTTCACGAGCTATCGTAGCTACGATTGGAGCCCACAACATTCCCAACTCGGTCCAATGTAAAGTGTTGCTCACATACCACAAACGGTTTCTGGATGTTTGCAGTCATCAGGTGGAGACAGTAAGATTGGGTTCAGTGAGCCTTGAAACAGTGGATAAATGGTAAACAAGTGTATACTTGAATGCCACTGTTTCATAGGGTTCGAACAACTAACCACGATGTTCAAACACAGAATCACATCGTGACTCGTGGTCAAGCACTCAAGGCGCTTATAGATGACCAAAGTGGTGTTGCTCACATCCACCGAAATTACACTCCACTACCGGTTTCTGGCTGTTTGCCGTCATCAGGTGGATACAGTAAGATTAGGTTCAGTGAGCCTTGATACAGTGGATAAGTAGTAAAGAAATTTATGTTTGAATGTCATTGATAAACAGATTGGCACAGTCGAGGATTGGATGACTGATCCAAACAACGGATCTAAGTCTAAATCAATGGAACTGACCAGTTTCTGTAGTTCTCACATCCCCTGCATTATTACACCACAATCGGTTTGTGGCTGTTTACAATCAGCAAGTCAAATCTGTAAAATTGGGTTCAGTGACCTAGTGTTTAGCATTAAAAATAAGGATGTGAGCAACACTTTACATTACTTCACAGTCCAACTTTGTTTACCAAATTTCAAGTTCTGCAATGCTCACTGAACCTAAACTTACTGTGTTCACTGGTAGTGGTGTGTAAGTGCGGGAAATGTTAGCAACACTTTGTATTGGCCATCCATCAGCGCCTCGTGTGCCTGACTAGGGATCACTTTGTGGTTCTGTGTTTGAACATCGTGGTTCGTTGTACGAACCATATAAAACAGTGTGAATCCATTACTGTTTTAATATTTATACGTAAACCACCGCAATTGGTAAACTTGTACTTTTTACTAACGAGGTAGCATTTCTGATAAAAATAAACTTGGTTGAGTTTTGTCTATCTTTGCAAGCAGACCTAACTTTATCCGCATTCGATTTCGATTCAAACCATTTGTCCTTCAATTTGCGCAAGTAAAAAAACGTTGCAGGCTTGAAAATCCTTCCCGTTCTCATACTCACAGGTGAAGTCAAACGCTTTACTAGACTACATTAGATAAAGATGTTTATACCTGTGTCTGCGGAAGTATAGAGAACAATCTGCAGTGTGAGGTCGTATACCAGCGTGCATGCAGCATGCTTGGCTTATTTGGAAGATTCTTAGACGTTTTCGCCGCATCTATTGACAAAGGTACTCAATGCATTTATATACCCATTTGTGGCACCAGTTGTGGACACCATGTTTGAACAAAAACAATGCGATACTTGAGAAGATTTATAACGAGACAATTAAAATGTTTACCGGATTTTATAATCTATCATTTGATCAGCGATTTTTGAGACTCGGATTGTACATTTTCTAGCGCAGGCACATCCGAGCTCAATTAACATCGACCTACAAAATAATAAATACAGCGTCTGACACTCTCATGAACCTATTCAAATTTGGTCCCAGTCTCCTGACTCAAAGTCATTATTTAACCCCCTCCAAATACCACATTGCCGCATGAACTTTCGTCTGAACTTTAATTCACTCCGAGTATGCTTTCTCTGGAAAAGTTCCCCGTCACAAATTGAGTCACCATCAACAGAAATGTTACGAAATTTTATGCTGAATAATACCGTGTTGGCCCCAGTTTACTAAAAACTATCAGTGCTCCAGTATTCCAACGCATTCGAAAACAATTTATCCAAACGTACATTTTACAGCCGACTTTCCTGATCTCCATGTCAGTCTTGACATTATTTTTACTCCTCCTTCAATCCACATGGATGGAAATACAAAACTACGATTCGTTTAAATTCCATACGTATATTCTATGCTATTTCACAGCTATTTGCATTTTTTAAACATAGATCTGGAAAGTTGCATTATACGGCCAAGTTTTGTACTTTTCTTTTATTAAATATTCAATTTTATTTGAAGGTCGTTACTTTTATTCATAGATTTATTCATAGATTATATGCAGGTAAAAAGCTATGCTTTACAAGACCCACAAAAATGTACATCGGGTCGGATGGTAAAAATATCAAAATATTGTTAGATTATTGTCAAACACAAAAAACATACTTTTCCATGTGGATATCTAGTGATTTTTTGAAAACTTCAACAGTTCCAGATTGCACCACATTAGTAGGTAAACTGTTCCACACATAATTTTGAATTTCTTCACTGTTATTCCACTATGAAATTAGCATCATGGAATGAGTAACCATTCGCATTTTTATATGCAATCCCAAAGATTGTGAACCTATTTTCGTGAACTATGTATTCAACGCGCTTTTCAGGTGTTTCTCAAAATTTGGCTCAGCTAATTGATTAAGAGCATATGGTAGTTAAAATGTGATTGTTGGGGATGTGAGCACCACAATGTTGCTGGCCACCTTCGGTTAATGTCGTATGAATGTTCATGTTCTACAGCTTTCTGAATGACAAAACAGTCCGATTCGGGAAGAACAATCTCTCCAGCAGCGCTGGCAACGATAGTCAGAACCCGATTGTATTGCATCAGTTGCACGCCCGCGGCGTGATCTGCGTTCATCAGCCAACAGCTGCATCTGCTCCTCCTCAGCTTGCAGACGACGCTTTACACAATGCCTCTAATGTGAGCGGTCAAGAGCAAGTTCTTCCCAACTCGCGGGGTCAATACCAACAGCTTTCATATCTCTATTGCAAACGTGTTTGTACCGCAAGTACGGTCTGCTCAATGGTCGAAGTCGTAATTGCAACTCACCATAGGGTAGATCTTTTGGAATACAAGCACCACAATGCATTGGGCGTTTAAGTGCCTTGAGCGCTCATTTGAGCATAGCCGTAAAATCTCTACTTAACAGTGCTATTTCATTATCAGAAATTGTTTTCAATGTCAACTTGCATTTAAACAATCAACTTGATTTGATTAACATTGATGGTTTTAGGTGCTTTCGTTTGGATCGGACCTGTCCTATTGCAAATTGTGGTGGTGGAGTTAGAACTTTTGTTTGCAAAGAGTGGTGTGCCTCTAGCAAAATTATTTTTACCTTTGATAAACCAGACGTTTCCTGTCTTGCTGTTGAATGCAAACCACAGCATTTATCTACCTTTCATTCATTTATTCTTTTAAATGTGTATATCGTCCCCAACTGTCCTTCTAACAATTTTCGTGCATTTTTTGATGAAATTCTCAATGAACTTGCTCCCTACCAAAACTCTTTGATCTTACTTGCTGGTGACCTCAATCACGCTAATCTTTCTATGTTTTCTCTTTTGTCGCTTTCGAACATTGTTCATTTTCCAACGCGTTCTGAAGCTTGTCTGGATTACGCTTTCACTAATGCGCCACAAATTTTTCATGCCCGTAAATCTGCGCCGATTGGAAATTCTGATCACTGTGTGATATCAATACTCCCTAAAATCTACGGAACTATGGGGCATAGTTACATGACTCGCAGAATCGGGCGAAAAGTGACCAGTAGAACCTGCGAACCTGACAATATTTCAGCGCTGAGGACCATGCTAAGCGACACTGACTTCCGCATTTTTAACGAACCGGACGTTTCCCTTGAATGTGATGTTTTTACATCCTATCTAAACTTTTGCTTTGATATATGTTGTCCACAGGAAACTATTTTTGTTCGACCTGATTGTTTTTCCTCCAATAAATTGAAGCGCCTATGAAGACTGAAGGAAAAGGCTTTTTAAAAATCTTGATCGTCATGCTGTCTCTCAGCTGTCTTCATTAATCAAGCTTGAGATTCAACGCATGCGAGATATTTATGTGAAATCAATTTTGAGAACGAATAACAGTCGCCAATTATGGAGTGCGCTCAAAGGTTTGTGTGGCAAAGACAGAAAGGTACTTCCCTTTATCCGTGATATAAATTCATTAAATGAATCTTTTTTATCTTCTCCTGATGGAACCCAAGAAATCCCTGATTTTGTTTTACCCCCATCCTCCTTCTCAACTCCGACTTTTACAAGCTCAGTGGAAGTTATGCAGTCACTTTTCGCTGTATCCCGCTCAAAGGCTGCAGGCCCCGATAATCTTTCCCCTCTTTTGCTAAAAGAATGCGCACGTGAACTTTCTTCGCCGATCTCTTCTATCTTCAACAGATGCATTGAGAGAAGTATTTTTCCTGACAGTTGGAAGCCGGTACGTATTACACCAATCCCCAAAAATGATCCTGGGAAGTACCGCCCCATTGCGTGTACGTCGCAGCTACTCAAAGTACTGGAAAGGATAGTGCTACGACGACTTGTTTCGAGTTGCCAGGTAGAAGATTCGCATCAGTTCGCGTACCGCAAAAATCGTTCGACAGTAGACGCACTCGCGTTGCTAACTGACCATTTATCCCGGTCATTAGATTCGAAATCAAAATCGGTACAGGTTTGTTTTCTTGATTACACCAACGCTTTCAACAGTGTTATCAGAAGTTCTTTGCTCAAAAAACTTCATGATTGTGGTGTACCCCTGAACCTAGTTCACTGGATAGCGTCCTATTTTAAGGACCGCGTGCAGTATACTGCCGTGAATCGTAAAGTGTCCAATTCTGTAACGATTTCTCGCGGTGTTCTACAAGGCGCAATACTTTCTCCCTTCTTATTTTCTATCTACATTTCTGATCTTCCTTGCTTTCATTCCACTCTTATTCTAAAATATGCTGATGACATTGCTGTTGTTTTCGACCACCATAGACGTGCTGACTCTCCCACATCTGAATTTATTATCAATGACATTGGCCAGTGGTCATCCTCGCTCGGCTTATCGTTAAACCCTCAAAAATGCAAAGAGGTAATATTTTCAAACTTAGCTGGTCAGCGTCGTGAAACTCTGCTTCAAGGAATTCCCACGATTTCCTTCAATGGCTCGTACTTCAGCAGAAGCGCATGTTTCAAGTATCTTGGCGTCATTTTATCACAGAGTTTCAAATGGACCGATCATGTGACTGCACAGTACTTGAAGGTTAGAAGGTTATCATTTTACGCCTTACGTCTGCGTTCTTTAGCTGTTCCTCCTGATGTAGTTAGATGTTTTGTTTTTTCTTGCATTGTTCCCATTTTTATCTACGCATCCCCTATAATTTTTCCTGGTCTTTTTGAAAAGGATTTTTTGATGATCAGAAGAGGAATCAAATTAATTTCAAGATTGAGCTCTTTCTCCACCGAGTTAATTCGTGATATGATCGTCGAACGACACTTTCGTGAATGTGACAGATTGGTCAGAGTCATATCGTCTGATAATGCACACCCACTGCATGAGGTCCTTATGGCTTGCAGATCGTTCCCAGCCACGCGTAGTCAACATATCGTCCCGTATGCAAGAACTGAGAAATTCAAAAATTCTTTTATTCCTTACCTGGCTCGATATATGGTTGTTCATACAAAAGTTATTCTCGATTTGAGAAAGAAACTGACAGTATAATAACTGAAGTGGGATCATCTTTATTTGACATGTATTTTTTTCAATGTACATTTTATTACGTGTGGTCGAATCAATTGTATCGCTGAAAATTCGTGTACTCGAATAAAGCCATTTTTCTTTCTTCTTTCTTTTTTTCTTTCTTTCAATGAATCAGATACTGAATGTGACTTTTGAATTTCAAGGTCAACGTGGACGTTGACGATATTTTGATATCGTTGTGGATATCCGAACGATTTCAAGATTATGACACGAACTTTTATGCTATTTTTAACGGATTTGAACATGGTTATGTATCGTAAATCTGCAAAAAGAGATAATGCAGCGTGGACTGCAAGGAAACCTCAAGTAAATCGGGGCTCCGCTGCTAACTCTGGGTATTCTTGTCTGGTTTGTTTGAAACGGGCCACCAATAACGCTAAAGCTGTTCAATTTGAAATATGTTCAATGTGGATGCATATTCGATGTGGTGGAGTGAAGCCGGAGATGTATCGTTGGCTTCAGAAAAATTCATGCCATATCATTCGCACGATATGTAAGATATGCCTTCCACCGACTAGTTTTAAGCTCGCAGGTACTCAGCTTCATGTTGACACGGCTTCTAATAAGACCTCTGAAGGTCTTGATGCAGGGATTGTAGATATTAGCTCACCCTCAAGGGATGATACCCAAAACACATCTTGTGTACAACAAGTTTGAATATATACACACTTTTGCGGAAGTTGTTTCCTCGCCTGTACTCGGTTCAAAAGATGGAGTTAGTTTTGCCGGGGCAACGAACTTTCATAAGCCCAGAGAGGTCCAGGAACTACCACAGCTGAATAAATCAATCAAGAACGAAGACCAGAGCTTTATCACTGATGAGAATAGAAAATCCTGCATCATGCTTCACAATGCGCCTGAGCAAACAGGTGCTTTGGCGATTGACAAGGTTGAACAGGAACGCGATTTCTTAAACTCTGCTCCTGCCCCCTTTTCGACGAAGAGGAAAAGGGTGTAACGGTACGCACAGCGTTTCGTCTAAGCCGCTGGCCAGTGCCAGGTGATCAGCCCAGACCGTTAAAGATTGTGTTAGACTCCGCTGAGCAAGTGACCTTACTGCTAAAGAGAGGTTACAAGTTGAAGGGTAGTGAACTTCGAATCCTGCGTGATCTCTCTCCGAAGGATCGTATGAAAATGCGAAAAGCTACTCAGAAGATTAGCGAGCGCAGAGCCGCAGGTGAAACTAACTTGCGCATTGTGGATTTCCGGGTTGTGAGGATGAGGCCAAATGTTTATTTGGAGCCTCTGACGATAGGCATTCGGAGGGATCTGGATCTTTAAAAGTGATACATTGTAATGCGAGGAGCCTGAGAAACAAACTGGATGAACTCTTTGAGCGCATTAGACAGAACCATCCAGCTATCATTGCGGTGACGGAAACCTGGCTATTACCTGTGCTGGATGATCCTGAGATAGCTCTACATGGATAAAGACTTTTTCGCTCATATCGAACAGCTGCTTGAATCGGTTGTGGGGTTGATTTATACATCCAACAACGTATTTCCGTCGCGGTGTTAGCTCGTTTCCAGCAGACTGCCGGTATGTGTAAGAGCTTATGGTGTCGTATAAGGACTGCAGCTTCATTTGCCAGAATCGGTACCGTTTATCGTTCTCCCAATACTCAGGCAGATACACTGATATCACAGATCTGTCAGTATGGTAGATCTTCAAACTGTTTGATTATTGCCGAGTTCAATGCTCCTAGCATTGATTAGACTTCGCTAGAAGAAGGTTCTGGGTCATTCGAGCAGGACTTATTGGACACTGTGGTTGATGTGGGCCTCGTGCAGCATGTTTCCCATCCGACCAAAGTAAACCCTACTGGGCGCGAGACCATTTTGGACTTGGTATTCACTCCAACGCAGTCCGATATTGGGATATATGTGTGATATGAAGCACATGCCTGATTCAGGCAAAATGCCGCAGTCAGAGACTGCACGTGGGCTCAGGTATTGTCAGGTTGCCCAGGCATAGACAGATATGACAAAGGAAATAGAAATGGAAGTGAGACTCCATCGAATTTCAGCATGCAGCTCACTACCGGTGGCCAATCAATTTAGCACGATGTTAGCCGCACAGCACAGAAATACTGCACGATTGCAAATCCGTGCAGTCCGATATTACTTAGCTTCGGACAGTATCTTACCCCACGTACAGTCTCTGGCTGCGCGGCACTTTGCCTGGAACAGGCTTGTGCTTTCATACTGTTGTGTTCTACCCGAGAAAATCCCAAGTAATAATTACCCAAATGCTGAACACTGAAACTGTTATGCTATTGAATAGCTTAACCCAACACTACGCGTAGCAAGAACAAAGGCAAAGAGCTTTACCGTCTCTGACCAACCGGCCATGTAGGCTGTAGCTCGTTTGTATTTATAGGTTGCGTCTCACAAAACCAGACTGTCTGACAAAACTAGACTGTCTGGCGAAACCAGACTAAGGCCGACAAATTAATCAGAATCGAGAATAATAAATTCAAAGGGTTTAAAGTTAATAATAAGTTTTTGAGGAAAATAATGCTTCCTCAACACCTCCCCTTTTTAGATTCTCAATACCGGGATTTGCGTGGATTGACCTGCAACGGTTTCACGGGCTTGCTTTTTCTGGTCGTCCAGCGTCGTGGTTGCAGACTTCGGTCATCCGGTATTTCCGTCATGATAGATTCGGTTGGAGTTGGAATGTTAAATGTTTCGTACAATATGTCCTGTGGTATCCGCATCTCGACGAGCGTATCGGAGGCGACGGATCTCAGGCGTAACTGATTTCTGTGTCGTGTTACGACATCATTTCCAATTCTGACGTCGAACATTACACTGCCTCTGCGACGGATGATGGTACCATCGGTCCACGGTGGACTTGATGTTCTGTAGTCTCGTACGTGGACGGCAGTTCCTGGTTCGAAACATGACTGATGATTCCGATTGTGTGCGAGCTTGGTTGGCTTAGGCAGCATAGCATTATTCCAAGTACGTAGCTTTCTGCCCATGAGTGCTTCAGCGGGGGTTTTGCGGCTTGGCAACGCATCATTCGGCGTAGTTCTGTAAACCAACAGAAAACGTTGTAGACCATCGACGGATGTCCCCTCCCCACGTGATTTCAGAAGAGCACGTTTGAATGTGTCGACGAAGCGTTCGGCCTGGCCATTTGACTGAGGATGGTAAGGCGGCGACCGTAGATGTGACACATCGTTTTGTCGGCAAAATTTCGCGAAAACGTCCGATGTGAATTGAGAGCCATTGTCGGACACGAGCGTTTCTGGCAATCCATGCTGACTGAACAAACGACGTAGTGCGCCGATCATGTTGCTGGATGTTGCAGATGACATCTCGATTATTTCGGGCCATTTGGAATAAGCATCGAACACAACGAGATACATGACACCGTTTATTGGACCCGCGAAATCGACGTGAATTCGTTGCCACGGTTTTTCTGGTGTAGGCCACGGTGCAATTGGTACCCGGTTAGGCATCTTGGCTGCCTGCTGACATTGACGGCATGACTTGACGAATAGATCGATGTCTGCGTCCATACCAGGCCAATAAGCGAAACTGCGGGCGATCGATTTCATGCGTTGAATGCCTGGATGCCCGTTGTGGAATTGACGTAGGACACGATTGCGTAGATTCGATGGAACAACAACGCGATCGTTGAACATTAGACACTCGTCAATAATTGATAGAGATTCGCGTCTTTGGTAGAATTGCGAGAGATCCCCGGTCGTCGTAATTTTCGGCCAACCACAGTGAGTATAGGCGATTGCTTGCAACAAATTTTTTATCCGTTTGCGTACATCGTTTAATGTCTTCCGCTTTGACAGGCAATCCCCGTACTGCGTCGTCGAACTGTCGCTGCATAGCTTGCTCGATGGAGATGCATGCAATAACTGTATCCTCGTCTGGTTGATCTCGATCCGGAATAAGGCGGGACAGCGCGTCCGCTTGACCAAAATCTTCGGAACGGCGATATTGTATATCGAAATCATATCCCAATAGCGTAAGAGACCATCGTTGTAACCGGTTTGCAGAATGTGCTGGTATGCCTTTTTTTGAGCCGAATATCGAAAGCAAAGGCTTGTGGTCAGTTAGCAACGTGAAGTGACGGCCATAGATTAACTTGTGGAATCGTTTGACCGCGAATATGAGAGCTAATGCTTCTTTTTCGATTTGACCGTAGTTGCGTTCGGCTGGAGTCAGTGATCGTGAAGCATGCATGATCGCTTTCTCGTTTCCGAACGCAACTACGGTCAAATCGAAAAAGAAGCATTAGCTCTCATATTCGCGGTCAAACGATTCCACAAGTTAATCTATGGCCGTCACTTCACGTTGCTAACTGACCACAAGCCTTTGCTTTCGATATTTGGCTTAAAAAAGGCATACCAGCACATTCTGCAAACCGGTTACAACGATGGTCTCTTACGCTATTGGGATATGATTTCGATATACAATATCGCCGTTCCGAAGATTTTGGTCAAGCGGACGCGCTGTCCCGCCTTATCCCGGATCGAGATCAACCAGACGAGGATACAGTCATTGCATGCATCTCCATCGAGCAAGCTATGCAGCGACAGATCGACGACGCAGTACGGGGATTGCCTGTCAAAGCGGAAGACATTAAACGATGTACGCAAACGGATAAAAAATTTGTTGCAAGCAATCGCCTATACTCACTGTGGTTGGCCGAAAATTACGACGACTGGGGATCTCTCGCAATTCTACCAAAGACGCGAATCTCCATCAATTATTGACGAGTGTCTAATGTTCAACGATCGCGTTGTTATTCCATCGAATCTACGCAATCGTGTCCTACGTCAATTCCACAACGGGCATCCAGGCATTCAACGCATGAAATCGATCGCCCGCAGTTTCACTTATTGGCCTGGTATGGACGCAGACATCGATCTATTCGTCAAGTCATGCCGTCAATGTCAGCAGGCAGCCAAGATGCCTAATCGGGTACCAATTGCAGCGTGGCCTACACCAGAAAAACCGTCGATTTGGCGGGTCCAATAAACGGTATCATGTATCTCGTTGTCATCGATGCTTATTCCAAATGGCCCGAAATAATCGAGATGTCATCTGCAACATCCAGCAACACGATCGGCGCACTACGTCGTTTGTTCAGTCAGCATGGATTGCCAGAAACGCTCGTGTCCGACAATGGCTCTCAATTCACATCGGACGTTTTCGCGGAATTTTGCCGACAAAACGATGTGTCACATCTACGGTCGCCGCCTTACCATCCTCAGTCAAATGGCCAGGCCGAACGCTTCGTCGACACATTCAAACGTGCTCTTCTAAAATCACGTGGGGAGGGGACATCCGTCGATGGTCTACAACGTTTTCTGTTGGTTTACAGAACTACGCCGAATGATGCGTTGCCAAGCCGCTGAAGCACTCATGGGCAGAAAGCTACGTACATACAGCTTCGGACTGAAGCTCCATTAGGTTGTAGTGATCATGCCACCTTAAGTTTTTTTTGGAAACGCAACACTGGCTGCGTACCAGATCCTTTTCCCAGAAGGAATTTTTGGAATGCAGACGCGGAAAGGTTACGTGATGTTTCTTTATCTCTCGATTGGTCTTTCAAACTATCAGCTGATGATGATTGTTGGCTGGTGATCCGGAATAATATCTGGACAGTTATTGAGGTGGTTGTTCCGTTGTCCACACGTCGTCGTAAGGCGAAAGGTCCCCCTGTTTGACAAGGAGCTTCGGAAACTTTTGTGGCAACGTCAAAAGCGGTGGTCGATATTCGTAAGCCGGAAAAACGCCACTGACTACAATTATCGGCAAGCTAGAAACCTCTGCACGGTATTAAAACGCAGAAAACTTATGTTGTACGAGTCTACTTGTGCACCAAAACGACTATTCGCATACATTGGTCGCCTCACAAAAGGCATCGCCATATATTCCGAATTTGTTAGATAATAATGGGGTAGACATTACTAAAGATAGTTTAAAAGCTGAAGCCATGGTTAAGCAATATGCCTCCGTGTACTGTCTCGAAGACAGTGATCCTCCTTCTGTCTCTAAGAACAGTGAGGTCCTGATCTTGAAGTGGATGTCGATACAGTTAGACTCCTGTTGGAACAATTAGAATACAATCCGCGCCAGGACTAAACGGTATTCATCAGTTGGTTTTACGAGCACTATCATACGTGTTGTGCAATCCGCTGGTCAGGTTGTTTAAAAAATCTGTAACATTAGGAATCTTACCACAAGAATGGAAAGATGGTATTATCAAACCTATGTTTAAGAGTGGGAACTCTAGTTGTCTCGCTAATTACAGTCCGGTCACACTGACTTCTGTGATCGGAAATGTTTTAGAAAAGTTGATCAAGTGGAAAATAAAGCACTTTTTTGGTGTGTGGGCGTTGGTGTCCGCAACAACATTGATTCACCAAAAATCGCTCATGCGTAAGTAATCTGCTCCTGGCGTGAGAAAGTTGGTGTGCTTTGACTGATTCTGTTCAAGCGGTCGATGTTATTTTTATCGACTTCAGTAAGGCATTCGACCGCGTGCCCCACCGCCGATTGCTCGTCAAGCTGGAATGTCTAGGTACTCCAGAGTGTCTTCTTAAGTGGATCGCGGTATTCATTTCAGGGAGGTCAAATCGTGTAGAGGTAAATAAACTTTTGTCTTCAGAGGTGATAGCAAGCTCGTGAGTGCCGCAGGGATCTGTTCTTGGCCCATTGTTATTTAAAATTTTCGTGAATGACATTCCGGACGCGATAGCCATTGATTGTCTTTTATTCGCGGATGATCTGAAACTGAGCCTCTCAGTTCCTGTGATGGTCAAAAACAACTGCAACAAGCAGTTGATGACTTAGTCAGCTGGATACATCGCTGGTTACTGCCTATAAATGAGGACAAGACAGTCGTCATGCGCATATACTCCGATGACACTGTTGGTGAATACTTTCTGGGAAGTAAGCCTATTAGAGCGGTGACGGTCGAAAAAGACTTTGGGATTCTGCTTATGGATTACTTGAAGTCTAAGGCTGACACTCGTTGGAGAATAGGCACTGCTGCCAGGATGCTCTAGGCGATTCGCCGTTCATTTGCGACCATTACCCCGCAAATGTTCCAGACACTTATCTGTGTATGTTCGTCCTCTGTTAGAACATGGACTACCTGTCGCATTTCCTCAGTCTAAAGGCGAATGCGAATCCTTGGAGAGAGTACAAAAGAGGGAGAATAAGATGGTTCATGGAATGCGCCATCTCGCGTACGAAGATAGAAGGAGCTTACTGAAACTTTACCCCCTAGAACTTCGAATGGAAAGTTTTGACCTGGTTCTGACACGCCGTATTCTTCTCGGTCAATATGGAAACGAGTTCTTCCGGTATTTCCGATTAATAGGTGAGTCGAGGACTCGTGCCCTTAAGTTGCAGAAGCCTAAAAGGCTAAAGCTGAGTAATGCGAGCACGCTATACACGCGGGTGGTGAATACTTGGAACTCTCTACCGAAATAGCTCCTGTCTCTACCATCAGAACAGCTATTCAAAAGCGCGCTGGATCAGCATTTGTTGAGACGGATGGATGATGATGATGTGAAAGCAGAAGCCTGATCCAGGCAAAGTGCCGCACAGTCAAAGAATGATCCCCGCAGTGATATAGTGGTGTGCCTCTACTCTCAGGGCTTGTCTTGTCAGCAAAAGTCACCTATGTTTATTGCTGTGATGAAGCTTAAACGGGATTCTATCCCTTTTGCTTTCGATTATGAAGAAGAAGAACTACGTGATCGTATAGCTGCTGTCTTAGTGGATAGTGCTCTTATGCGACCAGTTACACTTTATTGAGATTTATGATGCTTTTTTCTTTGTTTTGATACTGTTCATTTTGCCATCAACCTTTAACTACCATTCTTTTTTATTTCAGCTTTATTACTCATACATTCAATGTCGAAAGCAAAAGGTTAGCGACGTATTTCGATTGAAAAAATTTCGAACTACTTTTGAATATTATTCAAAATGTTCTTTAAACCATGAACCACTTTCGGAGCCACTCGTACAAGGAATCGCATGCGGTGGTGTCAGATAGCCTACGAGGGTGCGGAAACAGCAATTGTCGAATCTTTGAAATCATCAGATTTTCTCCTGTAAAGTTGAAGTTTCGTATCAATGCAGCGTTACAGACCCAACTGCCAATCTGTATACTCTACCCTTGTGTTTTAGTGACAGCCTACTCTGACGCCATGTGTAAAATCATAAACCTAATTCAAGCAAAGTGCCGTGCAGTCAGAGACCGCATGTTGGCAAAGATACTGTCATGTTGCCCAAGCCTAGACAGATATACGAAATAAAAAGGTAGTGAAACTCCAGCGTGTTTGTGCATGCAGTACAGTGTCGATGGTAAATCAATTTAGCACTGTTACCTGCGTAGTACTGAAACACTGCACAATCGTACATCCGCGCCATTATTACTCGAAGCTGCTTGAGGTCTGCGCCATCTGACTATGCAGTTGTTCCTCACGCAGAAATATGAACGAACGCACAAGCCTGATCCAGGCAAAGTGCCGTATAGTCAGACTGCACGTGGGCTGTCAGGTTACCCAGGCCTAGACAGATACGAGAAAGAAAATAGAAATGGTAGTGAGACACCCGCGTGTTTCGGCATGCAGCTCACCACCGATGGCCAATCAACTTAGCACGATGTTAGCCACACAGCACCGAAGTATTGTACGATTGCACATCCGTGCAATATATGACTCGGAATCGTGCCAAACTGAGCGACGAGGAAAACTTATTATGGTACACGGTACTCGTTATCTAAACTTACCTTGATTTCACTCCACCCCGTTGTGTACGTGCATTCTTCGATACTTATTGCCTAATTATACCACATCCTTGGTTAATTTTTAAGTTTATTGTTTCATAGTTGTGGTTGAGCATTCGTTGCCTGCTACCGATGCCATGCCTCTATTTTATGGTTATACTGACATTGTGACCGTTTTATGACGTTTATTCAATTGCAAAGTCACTTGTTTTGTCTTTCAGGAAAACGAAATGTGAAAGGAAAACCAAGGCTATTTTCCAACCCCGAGGAAATTGATCGTCAGCTTAGGGTATGTGTATTACCGTGTTTTTCGTCAAACGGTTTCGCTTGGTGGTATGTCTCAATTTGTGCTCACGATCACTGATATAAACACACGGGATTTTATGTTTGTACGAAACAACTCTAATCCTCGCTTGGTTTGTTTTGGATTTACATGTATTGACTGGCTTTCATTCATCAAGCGGCCATTCCCGCTTCGCAAGCAAACACTTCTAGCCACTAGCCGTTTATTATATTCAATCCACGGATGCGCAATCGTACAGTACTTATGTGCTGTGCGGCTAACACCGTACTAAATTGAGCTCTTTGCTGAAACATGCTGAAGTTTCACTATCATTTCTATTTTTTCTCATGTCTGTCTAGTCTTGGGCAACCTGACAGTATCTCAGACCATGTGCGGTCAATGACTCAGCAGCTCTTTGCCTGGATCAGGCTTGTGCTTTCATACGTACACAAAGGCAGTAGCTTTTGAGAATTTGTCCTCAAACTGACCAAGGTGGGATCGATAAACCACATGTGCACACTGCCGATTTGTTTCTATTCGTCAGTACAAGTACCGTTAGAAAACGCATAGAAAAAAGGGTCGGATGCCGCGCTTTCCTAAATATAGCTACCTTGTGAGTAGTCAGTAGATTCTTGTATTTTATCACAAGCTTTATCGTTCTCCAAGGTGTGGATTCGGCTCACTAAAACTTCTTAATAACTTGACGCTTTCAAGTCGATGCTGCTCCCGGAGAGATAAAAGGCACTTCTTTATCAAATTGCACATGGGCAAACATTGACCCTAGCGGTTGAGATTGTTTCTGAACAAGAAACGTTTGAATGAAATCTGGGATTTTCGTCGCTGCATGCTGGAAAATGTCTTTAACTTAGATTTAGACGTCAATAGAACTTCATAGCCAATGCCTAAACGTTGGATGGTTGGGTTGTTTTTATTGTCTGTTACGCGGCGCACTGGGCTGAAGAAGCTACTTAGGGCTTATCTGTTTGCCTGGGTGAGGTCCAAATGATCCACCTAATAGTTAGCAACCTTACGCGATCTGGTTGCAAACCGAAGTCACTGGTGCCAATATCATCATCATCATCATCATGAAGCACAAGTCTGGAGCCAGACAAAGTGCCAAGCAATATGAAGCAGGAAAAGCAGATAAGCAAGCGCGTGGTAAAGGGAAAGCAGGCAAGCGGAATACGCAAAAGCAAATGCACAAAAAAGCAGCTTGTTTTTGTAGTTTCACTGCATGCGATTTTTGGGTTTTTTTGTTTTTTTATGTAAAATAATACCGAATAAAAAAATTATGACACACATAATAAAATACACTGGCGCCACTGACTTCGGTTTGTAGCCATATCGCGTAAGGTTTCCAGCCAACTATTAGGTGGAGCTTTTGGACCCACCCAGGCAAACGAATACGCCCAACTGAGCCTAGCGCTACGGTGAGTTTCTTCATCCCAACGCGCCACGTCATGGACTGGCCACCCGATCTTTTCTCCCAGCTTCTGTCAGCCTCTGCGAATAAGGCGCGGTACGGTAAACGGTGAGTGGGCATTCTTAAAACATGCTCCAACCATCGCAAGCGATAAAGCATCAGCATTTCTCTCAGTCCGTGACCACCTGGTCCTAACACCCGCTTGCAAGGACATCTATATTTGTAAACACATGCTGCACCGAATGTCTAAAAGCAATTCTACGCAGTGTAGAGGCCACGGGTATCAAAAACAGAAAGCCGACGGACATCTTCCGCTCGAATAGACCAGGTTTCGCAGCCATAAAGGAGTGTAGCACGCACCACTGCGTTGTACACTCGGCCTTTAGTATGGAGTTAAACATCGCGTCGACGCCACAGTTGGCGAAGGTTAGCAAACGCTGCACCCGCTTTGCGAACACGATGTGAGATCTCGTCCTCGACACAACCGCCAGAGGAGATACAACTGCCAAGGTAAACAAAGCTGTTGACCAATTCAAGATTGACATCGCACACAGTTAGGTTTGAAGAGAGCCGCTCCATTCCTTGTACGTGGTTTTACACTTGTTAGGCGCAAAGCACATGCCATACCTTGAAGCTTCAAGTGCCAGGCGGTCCAGGGCTTGTTGCATTATATGAGGGTCGGCTCCCAGAAGTGCGATGTCATCGGCATACTCTAGATCGGTCGCTCGCTCACCCGGCAGAAGTTCAACACCTGTGCCCACCAGTCCAGCTAAAGCTTTTCTCAGGACATCGTCGATCGCGAAGTTAAAAAGGAACGGCGAGATAGGGCAGCCCTGCCGCACCCCGCTGGAGATCTTGAACGAGGACGACAATTGTCCGTACGCTCGAACCCTGCCCGAAGTTTGGCAATATAATGCTTTCAAGATCCAAACATACTTCTCGGGCACTCCATGTCTCATTAGACAGTTCCAAAGACTTTCACGATCGATTGAATCGAATGCCGCTCGGATGTCAAGGAATACCACGATAGTTGGTTTACGAAAAGTGTGGCGTTGCTCCAGTAACTGACAGAGTGTGAAAATTTGATCTATGCACCCTCGGCCGGCACGAAACCCAGTTTGCTCCTCACGGATTTGCTTTCCCTTTTGGTACTCAATCGGTGAAGCAGAATGGATGCCAGTATTTTAGGAGCTACTGAAATGAGACTGATACCCCGATGATTTTCACAGGAATCGCGCCGTCCCTTTTTGAAAATCGGAGCAATTACTGATTCTTTCCAAGGGATCGGAACGCGTTCCTCAGCCCATATGTTGGCGAACAGCGGTTGAAGTTCGCGAACTAAAGCGAAACCGCCATCTTTGAACAATGACGGAAGCAAAGCATCAGCACCTGATGCCCGATGGCGCTTAAGGCTCCGGACTACACTGTAAATCTCTTGATTGAGTCGGAGCCTCAAGGGAATCGACCATGGGGTACAGTGTTCCGTATTCTCGAAAATAGTGGGTGCATGAAGCCAGTTTAACGTGCTTCAAAATGTTCTGCCCATCTCTCCATGCGTCTGTGAATCGTAAAAAAAACACTGGCAAACCATCTGCTTCACGTATCAACTCACTGATGCCTGGTCGCCCGCTTCCAGTTGTTCTGATGAGTTGGAACAATTGTCTGAAATTGCCTACAGCTGCAGCAGATTCCATTTCCGTAGCCTTAGAACTCCACCAACTTTCCCTGTCGGTTCTCAAACTGGCAACCAGTCATGCCGTAATTTTTCACTGCTCAGGTTAAACTTGGCTAAGTGGATTTGTCACCTCATTCGAGCTACATACTGATACGCGCTGAAACGGGACCTTAATGTGGCGCGACGGTTTGTGTATCTCTATGACTCATTAGGCTATGCTGGGTGGTGCTCTCCGAGCACCTTCAAAGTCACTCATACCATGAAGGTCAATGGATAGAGGCCAGGTGAACACAGTCTCAACCTAACCCACTGACTGTGGGTCAGGCTTTGTAGCCAAAGGCTTTGGTCGAGAACCCTAATTGTTCCTGTCTAGGCATGGGTGACCTGGTAGTATCCCAGCCCACATACAACCATGACTACTTTTTCATGGTTGTGTGACAGTTAAGCATTCGGTACGTGCTACCGGTGTAATGCTGTCTGTGATGATGATGATGATACGCAACGGAGTGTTACTACCACTATTATTTCTTAAAAATTTATGGATGCATGGCCAATCTGAAAACGTGTCAGCCACAGTAAATGTTATTTCTGTGCGACACGTTGACTGTCTCCGCGCTTGTGATTTTATACATACGCATATTTGCGCTCTAATCGGATTCGTTGGCGAACTACATTGATTTACCTAACTGTAATTCAGTCGACGAGCTACTGGAACATGAAACGCATTTCCGGCTGATGTGGTTAAAGATCAAAGCTTGTCAGTGTTCGATTATGATATATACAAGGTTCTTTGGTTTCAAGTTGAAGCCTGTTTTCAAAGGCGCATTCACCTCCTGGGATATCCGGGACGATGGTAATCCGTGTCAAAACACGAAAGAGCTCAAATTGAACGTTTTTTACTCCTGTTTCAAATATACTTATATTATTGTATTGTATAGATATTTATACTGATTGGACGAATGTGGAACTGTGCGGTATTTCTGTGCTATACAGCTAACACCGTGCTAAATTGATTTGCTACTGGTAGTCAGCTGCACGTGGAAATATGCTGAAGTCTCACTGCCATTTCTATTTTCATTCTCATATGTGTCTAGGCCTGTGCAAGCTGACAGTATCTTCGTCCACGCGTGGCCTCTGACTCTTTGATACTTTGTCTGGATCAGGGTCGTGATTTCACACATACTCTATCTACTCTAATCTATTCGCTCCCATACATTCTCTTTGTTCAAATATCTGGTATGCTCCAGCAGCATTCGTACTGACGAAATTTTGTGTGTAGGCGCACTTTTTGTATGATTACATTCTTGGTTGCGCCGTTCTCATGTTCTTTCGTTTCGTCAATCAAACAGGTTTCATTACAACAGAAGACTCTTTGAGCACATTTAACTGATATAAAATTTAGGGATAGTTGATTTGCGCAATCAGTTTTGCATTTAGCCTCAATGATCTTGACAAAACAGCGAAGACACAGAGATGTCCGAGTTTCACTTTCATCAGAATCTAAGACCCATTTTTCACAATAGCGCTACTCGGATTTTCACTTGTGTTTTGGATGGGATACTGATGACTTCGCTAATCTCAAAGAACAGAGCGCCTAGTATTCTTAGATCAGGTCTTGGATAACTTTTCTGTCTCACAAGTCAGCAGTGAGAGTAGCCGAATAACTGGTAAAGTTGGATAATCGAACATCCGGTTCATTGGTTCAAACACGTTTGAACAGCATTGTACCACTTGCACATCACGTCTCAGGTCAATATTTATTAATCTTTATGCAATTGCTGGATTTAATCTCCTTTTGTCCATTTTTTCGTATTGCTTTCAACTAAGAAAGGAGTCTATCGTAATGATGTCGCTCTACCCGTTCATGAAAATTGATTGAATGTATGTTCCATTCGAGGTGTGAGCACCTAATCCCAGTTTGTTTGTGCTTACTTTTCTATAAAATCCGTAGCTATTTAAGTCACACCCTTCCCATCTTGTAGGATTTTTACTTTTTCATGTTTGTATCGCAGTTTAGGATTCGGTGCATGCTACCGGTGTAATGCTGACTCTGATGATAATGAATTCACATTCGTGAATTGGAATTAAGTAAAACCGCTATATTACTTGCGTATTTGAACAAATGTCCATCGATTTATTAGTTCTTGACTCTAGATTAATTTTTCGTTATTGCGATTATAAAACTGGTTACAATTTCTTGCTTCTATGCTTCTGGTAGGAAATTTACATGTGGCTAAGGGAAGCCATTCGATCTCACCTATTATTCTATTTCCCCTTCATATCTGTCTAGGCCTGGGCAACCTGACAGTATCTTAGCCCACGTGCAGTCTCTGACTGTGCGGCACTTTTCCTGGATCAGGCTTGTGCTTTCATTCATTCATTCACTCTCATGAGTAATCCTTTTTCGACTTTCTATTAACTTTTGAACACCTGACAGTATCTAAGCCCACGTGCAGTCTTTGACTGTGCGGCACTGCCTGGATAAGGCTTGTGCTTTCATACATACATATACATTTAAACACCGAGTTTAATTTTCACTTATTTCCAGTTCGACTATTCGATATGTTGCGCTTTTCACGAAGCGTTGAAGACGATGAGTTCCAGATTGTTGGTGCCAAAGAAATAAGTAAGCAACAGAAAGGCAAACGGAAGTCCAAACCACGCACTCCAATTCCTAAGCATCAAGTTTTACGTGATGAGCAACCGAAACCAGTTTGGATTGATAATGACGATACCGATCAACCGTTCCAAGTGGAGTCTGTTGCTTTTCGTTTCTAATTGTATTTGTTAACAGAGAAACCGGCTTGTTTGCTATCAAGCGAAGTAAATCCGTTGCTAATTCTGGAAAGATCGATGATCTGGAACCAACGGCGGTCAGATGTTTCTCGAAGATTTTGAATGATGAAAAATCGGAGCACTTACCTTCGACCAAGACAATCGATATTCGGCGTCTTTTCGATGCTAACCGTGACCATCCTTCGAAGAGTGCTCTAACAGCAGTGGACTTCAATCCTGTCTGCCAAATGGCTTTGACGGCGGGTGTCGATACTACCCTTGCATTTTTCAAAGTGAGTATTCCAGTTCTTTATACCCATGGCCTTATTATGTTAATGTTACTTTCACAGAGGTCTGTTTGTTGATAAAATCTGAAAGTCAGGATTTTAGTCGATTTGTTGCGTTTGTTATGGAGATGTTGATCATGCGATAATAGAAGAACGAATACCCGTGCATTCACCTTAAATTTATCATGTAAAGCGTTCTCTTCCATCTGAGAAACAGGCACTGTCACTACCGTCTGTTGACCTCATTCCGTCGATGTCGACACGTGATATGCATCACAAGCGCATGCCGGTTTCATGCTCCACACCGTTTCATATGACTAAACTCGCCTATTTGGGTGGAACAATATGTCCCACAGCGCTTAAGTCGATAGGTAATACTTGGACGATCTGCGGAAGTTTCACGCCGACAGCGTGACCGACGTTTAGCAGCTAACAGCTGCTGTTCCCTAGCTTAAAAGTGACACTTTCAATCCTTTTCGCGCGTTGTTGATATCCCAATGGCCAAGTTTCTGAATTTAGATCACCCACATAGAGTCTAACCTTATTGAACACGACCATTTTTCATTCTGTAGGTATGACGAAGCTTGCGTAGACAGTGCCGTCATAGTAGGATGAACAAGCTCTGAACGACGGTAATGCCACAATATACAAACAACGTAAATCTACCAGGTACCACTTATCGCTTTAAAGTTGTGGGAGATTGTTACACCTTAACCGTGCAGCAGAAGGTGATTGAGGTTAGATAAATTGGAGCAATATTTTATTTGCTTCACAAACAAATGGAAAAAAGATTCTGTGGTTCTTTTTCCTCAAGGCTACACGGATGTGCAATCGTACAGTACTTTTGGTCTGTGCGGATAACTCCGTATTAAATTGATTGGCTGCAATACGCTGAAGTCTCACTTCCATTTGTATTTTCTTTCTTATATCTATCTAGGTCCGTGTAACCTGACAGTATTTTAGCCCACATTCAGTTTATGACTGTGCGGCACTTTGCCTGGATCAGCTTGTGCTTTCATACACATGCAAGTTTGCAAGGCACGTCAAAGCTACTAATGGACGGTTAGTAATTACTACTCGCGGTGAAGAAACTAGCCATATCGTTTGGCTTAGTGGGGCCTATTCGTTTGCTTTGGTTGGGTCCAAAGTATCCACCTAGTTGACTGGAAACCTTGCGAGATATAGCTTCAACCCGAAGTCAGAGGCGCCAGTGTATTTCATTTTGTGTCATAATTTTTATCCGACAAAACAAAAAACAACAATAATCACAAATTCACATGCAGTGAAACTACAGAAACAAGCTGCTTTTTGCGAATTTGCTTTTGCATATTCCGCTTACTGGCTTTTTACGCGTTTGCTTATCTGCTTTTCCTGCTTCATGTTGCTTGACATTTTGTCTGGCTCAAGACTTGTGCTTCATGATGTCGATTCAATGAATCGCGTCACCAATTGTGTGTAGAAGCAGTTCCGTCTGGCTCGGGGAGCCACTCGTGCAGGCCAGAAGCTGGACTTGGTTGTCAGAGGCTATTTGAGACGCATTTTATAAACAGTGGGAACTTTTCCCCACTGCCGTTTTTCATTTCTGTCTAGTCTGGGCAACCCACTTTGCATGGTATGGTGTGGTATGAAAGCATAAGCCTGATCCAAGCAAAGTGCCGCACAGTCAGAGACTGCATGTGGGCGATTCTACTGTCAGATTGCCCAGACCTAGACAGATATGAGAAATAGATAATAAAGAATAAAGAAGGTAGTGTTTCAGCATGCAGCTCATTATCCGTGGCCAATCAATTTAGCACGGTGTTAGCTACACAGCACAGTAGTACTGTACGATTGCACATCCGTGCATGAAACCAGGCTGGTGATGTGATTCAAATTCAGTCAGTCATGTACACCTGCTTTTCGCGAGCCATTATTTACGTTCCCGCTTTTATTTTAATACTTATTCGTTGGTTTAATTTACTTCCTTGCACTCTAAACCACTTTTGTTGAGCATATTGAATAGTCGTGATTCTTCAGTATAACTTCTAGTCCTTTTGTCCATTTTCGTGTTTCGCTGCAGGTTGACGGTACCGAAAATACAATGCTCCACTCGCACACTTTTCCCAAGTACATTCTATCGTCCGCCAAGTTTACCGCGACCGGAGACCGGGTTGTTCTTACGGGAGACACAAACTCGTTTCGCGTAAGTCCACGCTTATCACACTTCCATAAATCACCTCCTTCTCCTCCTCTATTTTCTTTCTATTTCTTTTGTCATATCTGTCTAGGCCTGGGCAACCTGACAGTATCTCAGCCCGTGTGTAGTCTCTGATTATGCGGCACTTTGTCTACTGATTGTTTTTGTTTTTGCTTTTTACTGCTAATGTTTGTATTTAAATGCGAAACATGTACGGCCAGTATAGTTCGAATATCGCTCTTGAACCAGTGTGGAAAATTTTCCCGCTCAGGATGATTTAACGCTGTCCTGCTATCAAGCGCTAATCTTTGCTAGTTTTATCTTTTCATTTTTATCCGCCTCCACTTTGAGGTCTTAAGCGAAACAATATTCAACGGGAATCGAGAATAGATACCATCTCGATTTGAATGTTAAACTGGCTGCATTTTGGTCGATTGAACAGCCAATAGGTTCGAATTCGCAGTGGCTTCTTACCCTTAGAGATATAGCTTAACAACGTGTTCAGTGTTGTAGACCTTGGAGTGTTTGGTCAGTGATTGTAATAGAAATCTTTGATTAAACTTGTGCGTCCAAAAACGACTGGTTCGTGATCTTACATTACTTACTTTTACTTTACTTTTGTGCGACGATCTCCTCCTGGAGGATGAGTCGGCTTGAATGAAGAGTCTTGGGAATTTGGGTACAACGCAGCGTCCCCAGCACCACTGGGCGCTTGTTCGAGTCAGCTTCTCTAGCTTTTGCACAACCAAGTGCGACCTGCAAGGCAGCAGGGAGTTGCCAGAAAGAGTTCTACGAGACTCTGGTCCAGAATTTTCCTCAGGGTTTTCTCCCGAAGCCTTTCCCGCGATCGGGTATCCCGCAAGGCAGTAGAGGTTGAAAATCTGGGTTTTCCTTCCCTTAGATGAAATGCCCTCCCATGCGAACAAGCTCCATCTGCCCGAAGCAAACTGGCGCTAGTCACTCGCCATCGCCCCTTCTCCTGTTGGTAGAAGCAGTTCCTCCGGGCTCGGGGAGCCACTCGCGCAGGCCAGAAGATGGACTTTGTTGTCAGAGGCTATTTGAGACGCGCGCCATATGGGAGCATTTTATAAACAGTGGGAGCTTATCCCCACTGCCACCCCCGGCTATGACAACCTTTGGAACCAAAAACAACTGGTGGTGGTTTTACATTGTGCTTTGACCAACATCCATATCAACTGAACCATTTTAAGCAATAATACTTGATATTGATTTTTGTCTAGCACGTGATGTTGGTGAACTTGATAAAAATACCGAAAATTATTTTCCTACGCTCTCTTCAAACGAAGAAAGCTTGTTCTTATGCGTGACAGTCAAATCTGTCCAGCTGATGTCGCTCTACTCGTTCACAACACTTGCTTGAATGCATTTTGGACTCGAGGTGTGTCTGTACCTAATATTTTATAGGTTTACTTGCTTTTAGAATGTTATTCGTGTCATGCTTGTATGGCAGTTTGCTGCAGATTTAATGCTCATCGTATCGATGATTATTTTATATTTATAACTACTGATATTGTTCAAGTAGTAAACTTGATTCACTTTAGCTTTTCGATCTTCACACGTGTGTCGCTAGTCGTGCACTCCCATTTATCGGCTCTCCACATGGTGAATTGATAGTCAAAGTGGAACCAAAACCCAATATTCCCGACCAAGTTGCTTTTGGCACAAGTGGTAGAGTTATTTATCTTGCGGATTTACGGGTGAGTGTAATGGTCATTCTTTAATTGATGATCGATATTGCGCTATATATAGTTCTGTTACGCGTACGTTTGTGTAAATGTGTTTCTATTGGATTATTGCTATCTCGTTTGTATAACACCATACCACAAGCATACTATACATCTTCCACGCAGTACTTTAGTGCTGTGCGGCTAACATCGTGCTAAATTGATTGGCCACCGTTAGTGAGCTGCATGCTGAAATACGCTGGAGTCTACCATTTCTATTCCCCCACAGATCTGTCTAGGCCTGGGTAACCTGACAGTATCTTAGCCCATGTGCAGTCTCTGACTGTGCGGCACTTTGCCTGGATCAGGCTTGTGCTTTCATACCATCATACCATACCACTGATTGGAGTTCGTTTCACTACTGCTTTGACTCATATGTGACATTCACTTGGATGACTTTTTAAGGTTATTTTGCGGAGCGTTTCCCGCTATTTGAATCAGGACCGGCTTTCCTCAATTCGAAAACGTGGCCCACTTACACTGTATAAACGGGTTTGCGGCTCCAAGCAAACGTATTTTAGTTTTTCTGGACCCTCTTAGACACTCGTGTAGGCTAACAGTTGAAATGGCGTATGCAAGACAGTTTAAGTGAAGTGGCGAAGAAAGTTTCTTGAGTGACCGTGAAAGCTGCAAAGAAGCTGTCACGTTGATGTCACTCTACTCGTTCACAACACTAGCTTGAATGTTTGTTTGATTCCAGGTGTAGGCACCTCATTCCAGTCTGTATGTACCTAATCATTACAGCTTCACTAGGTTTTCAGATCCCACCCTTTTAGGTGTCATTGCTTTATGCCAGATAAGCACTTTCTACCGATGTAATGCTGTCTGTGAAGATGATGAGACATCTGCAACAATCAACCGAATTTAGACTTTTAC
>JACCGJ010000315.1:9687-23365 GCA_013407085.1 Atriophallophorus winterbourni | reverse complement strand
TTCTGTTCTTTTTTGTTTCCTGGATTGACAATGGAAGGAGCACGGTTAGTTACCTTATTTCCAAAAAGATATTATCATCGTGGGTTCTCATATATGTATCTTGTATGCCCCTGAATGTAACGCCGTAATAGTTTTCCAGCAGTAATAAGACCAGAAGCATCAGATATTTTCAATCCTGAAAAACCAAACAGCTTATAAAAGGAGTATCCTATTCCGTACAGCCGCTAGTATCCTGCGATATTAAGGGCGTATTGCTCGTTGCATGTGAGTAACAGCCTTCCCGATGCGATCAGTTCATCTTCATGGAATAAAATCACTGATTCATGCGTAACTTCCTTCAAAATTTGTAGGTGGTTGTCATTCGTATGTGTTGAGGAGCAGGTCTGATGTAACGTTTTCGCCGATAGTAGTCGTCGTAGGTCACATAACCGGAATGATTAAAAATACGACCTCATTCATCTGTACGATTAGTCTTTACCGGGTCGAGCTTTTGCTCTTGTGATGACGACTGGATCATTCTTGCATCAGAGTCTTCCTAGTGACTAGATTGTTTTTAACCGGATACTTTACTTCTCATGGTATATGCAATTATCCGTTCATTAAAGCTACTACTAGAGAACAGTTTTTGGAAGTTTGGTGGTGATATGTCTCTCATTGGTACTATTTGAATTATTTTGGGTACGGTTAATCTTTTCTGAGTTTGGAAATGACTCTCCTGCATATTTCAATGAAACGTTCTCTTTGACGGTTGGATTGCGAACAGATATACTGTATGTTGTAACGAAATCAGTTATGTTGTCTCGCACCAAAATGTCGGAAACACCAAAGCGACTGCAAAGACGCCCGAGTTTCATGATGGTGGTTTCAGAGGTACCGACCATGAAAATATTTCAGGTTGTTAGATGTAGGCATCGATCATGATCCAGTATGGTTGTTCTTCTATTGTCATGCACATTCAGTATGCTGTCGTGACCAGGGGTTTGCGATGGAGGCCAAAAGAACACTTGATTTCGGAGATGTGAGTGACACTTGGTTCGATTGCGCACTAGATCTGCAATTAGTTGATTCAATCAGGTCAATAAACCACGTGTTTCACACCGAGATATTCAGTATGGAACTGTTGGGCTAACAAAATACAACCATTCGCTACTCATATTGATGTTGATAAAAAGGCATCAGTTGGGTATTAGGTCACTGGGAGGGCCACTTGATACGTCGTTGGAGTGCTGGTTCATGAGCAAATGTCTCAACATATGGCTCAAGTCACGGGCAAATGTGTGCAACATCATCATCATGAAGCACAAGACTGGAGCCAGACAAAGTGCCAAGCAATATTAAGCTGGAAAAGCAGATAAGCAAGCGCGTGAAAAAGGGAATGTAGGCAAGCGAAATACGCAAAAGCGAATTCGCAGAAACCAGCTTGTTTTTGTAATTTCACTGCATGCGATTTTCTGGTTTTTTGTATAAAATTACACCAGATAAAAAATTATGACATAATTAATTACACTGCCGCCACTGACTTCGGTTTGCAGCCATATCTCGTATGGTTTCCAGCTAACGATTAGGTGGAGCTTTTGGACCCCATCCAGGTCAACGAATACGCCCAAGTGAGCCTAGCGCTACGGCGAGTTTCTTCATCCCAATGCGCCACGTCATGGACTGGCCACCCGATCGTTTCTCCCAGCTTCTGCCAGGCTCCGCGTTTAAGGCGCGGTACGATAAACGGTGAGGAGCCATTCTTAAAACTTGTCCCAAACGAGCAAGCATCAACATTTTTCTTAGTCCGTGCCCATATGGTACTAACACCCGCTTGCAGACATCTATATTCTTAACACGATGCTGCCACCGAATGCGGGCAACCTTACGCAGACAACGTGTCCAAAACAGAAAGCTGACGGACATCTTCCGCTCGGATAGACTAGGTTTCGCAGCCATAAAGTAGTGTAGCACGCACCTCTGCGTTGTACACTCGGCCTTTAGTATGGAGTGAAACATCGCGTCGACGCCACAAATGGCGAAGGTTAGCAGAGACAACTGCCAAGGTAAACAAAGCCGTCGACCAATTCAAGATTGACATCGCACAAAGTTAGGTTTGGAAGAGAGCAGCTGCAATCCTGGGTAGGTGTTTAACACTTGTTAGGCGCAACGCACATGCCATACCTTGAAGCTTCCAGTGTCAGGCGGTCCATGGCTTGTTGCCTTATATAAGGGTCTTCTTCCAGAAGTCCGATCTCATCCACGTACTCTAGATCAGTAGCTCTCTCACCTGGCAGAAGTTTAACACCTGCTCTCATCAGACAAGTCAAAGCTTTCTTGAGGACATCGTCGATCGCGAAGTTAAAAAGGAACGGCGAGATAGGGCATTTCTGCAATCGCACATGCATTCAAACAAGTGTTGTGAATGAGTACAGCAATATCAGAATGAGAGCTTCCTTGCGGCTTTCACTGTCACGCATCATGGCAAGCATTCCTCGCCACTTCACTTGACATTGTTTTTGGCCTCCTGCGGTCGATGTTGACCACGGATGTACATCACAATCGCATGCATTTCATGTTTTGCAACTTTTTGAATGACTAAACAGTCCGATTCGGCAGCAACAATCTCTCCCGCAACGCATGCAACAATAGGCAGAACTCGATTGTTGTTGTCAGTTGCACGCGGGGGCCTGATCTGCGTTCAGCAGCCAAGAGCTGTATCTGCTCCTCCCAAGCTTGAAGACGACGCTTTACACAATGCCTCCAATGTGAGCGGTCAAGAGCATGTTCTTCCTAACTCGCGGGGTCAATGTCAAGAGCTTTCATATTTCTTTTGCGAACGTCTTTGTACAGCAAATTCGGTCTGCCCAATGGTCGACTTCCTAATTGCAACTCACCATAGACATCAGACAGTATTATTAAAACACTCGGAAAAGATGTCTACAATTAGACGCATATGCCATGTGTCGGCTTGGCCACCACGATATCTACGTCAATCGGGATGCGGTTCCATAAACCATTCGATGTTTGATTACTATTTACTAGGCGGGGCGTTTTGTGGGTTATTCAAGCTGAAACTTTATACGTATTTTTGAATAAGTAGCAGCTATCGGAACTTATTCTAAGTAGAACGCGTTCAGCGCCACTCGATTTTTACATTAAACGAGCATATGCTTTTCACTGCATGTTTACTCTGTAATTATCTATACGTCTTTGCTGTAGGAATGGCTTATCTCATCTCGGATTTGCTCAACTCCTGTATCGGCTTAGTCTCCGGTCTGTTTTATTCCAGACAAGCACCCATCAATCTTTCATTTGTTCAGCCACAGACACCGGGGATGATTATTCGGTTTGCAGGGTTCTCCGGTGCCTTGGCTGTTCTTGCAGGCGCCTACGGCGCGCATGGTAAGTACATGTCTGCTGTTCATCCCTCTGTTCCTCAAGGTTTCGGACCGAACAGAGAAAATGATAAGCGTACTTTTAAAACTGGAGCCTACTATCATCTCACTCACTCGGTTGCGTTGCTGGGTATTCGTCACGCCTCCCATCCAAGACTGGTTTGTCGTTTGTTTTCGTGTTGTCTCATCATGTTGTTTTGTAGACTGCCACGCTTTTTGTGCTCGGCATGTTCTTGTTCTGCGGTTCCTGTTATGGCACTGCATTAACCGAGAATAAAATTGTGCCGAAAATCGCCCCGATCGGGGGAATCACCCTGGTTCTTGCTTGGTTGTCCTTAATTCTATAGATTATTTCATCTATTTATATGAACATTGCGAATACGAGATTCGTTTCATTTGTACAACAACTTGCTTGCTTTAATATTTTTGAAAAGAAGAGGGTGGAAGACCCGTTTTTATATTGCATATACGATCCATACGATCACCAATTCTGTTTCTGTTCTTTTTTTGTTTCCTTGGGAAGCTGGTCGAAATGAATTGACAATGGAAGGAGCAGTGCTAGTTACCTTAATTCCAAAAAGATATTATCATCGTGGGTTCTCATATATGTATCTTGTATGCCCCTGAATGTAACGCCGTAATAGTTTTCCAGCAGTAATAAGACCTGGGGCATGAGATATTTTCAATCCTAAAAAACCATACAGCTTATAAAATGAGTATCCTATTCGACGCAGCCGCTAGTATCCTGCGATATTAAGGGCATATAACTCCTTGCGTGTGAGTAGCAGCCTTCCCGATGCGATCAGTTCATCTTCATAGAATAAAAACACTGATTCATACGTAACTTCCTTCAAAATTTGTAGGTGGTTGTCATTCGTATGTGTTGAGGAGCAGGTCTGTTGTAACGTTTTCGCCGATAGTAGTCGTCGTAGGTCACATAACCGGAATGATTAAAAATACGACCTCATTCACCTGTGTGATTAGTCTTTACCGGGTCGAGCTTTTGCTCTTGTGATGACGACTCAATCATTCTTGCATCAGAGTCTTCCTAGTGACTAGATTGTTTTTAACCGGATACTTTACTTCTCATGGTATATGCAATTTTCCGTTCATTAAAGCAACTACTAGAGAAAAGTTTTGGGAACTTTGGACGTGATATGTCTCTCATTGGAACTATTTCAATTATTTTTGGTACGGTCACTCTTTTCTGAGTTTGGAAATGGCTCTCCTGCATATTTCAATGAAGCGTTCTCTTTGACGGTTGAATTGCGAACAGATATACTGTATGTTGTAACAAAATCAGTTATGTTGTCTCGCACCAAAATGTCGGAAACACCAAAGTGACTGCAAAGACGCCCGAGTTTCATGATGGTGGGTTCAGAGGTACCGACCATGAAAATATTTCAGGTCGTTAGATGTAGGCATCGATCATGATCCAGTATGGTTGTTCTTCTATTGTCATACTCATTCAGTATGCTGTCGTGACCAGGAGTTTGCGTTGGAGGCCAAAAGAACACTTGATTTCGGAGATGTGAGTGACACTTGGTTCGATTGCGCACTAGATCTGCAATTAGTTGATTCAATCAGGTCAATAAACCACGTGTTTCACACCGAGATATTCAGTATGGAACTGTTGGGCTAACAAAATACAACCATTCGCTACTCATATTGATGTTGATAAAAAGGCATCAGTTGGGTATTAGGTCACTGGGAGGGCCACTTGATACGTCGTTGGAGTGCTGGTTCATGAGCAAATGTCTCAACATATGGCTCAAGTCACGGGCAAATGTGTGCAACATCATCATCATGAAGCACAAGACTGGAGCCAGACAAAGTGCCAAGCAATATTAAGCTGGAAAAGCAGATAAGCAAGCGCGTGAAAAAGGGAATGTAGGCAAGCGAAATACGCAAAAGCGAATTCGCAGAAACCAGCTTGTTTTTGTAATTTCACTGCATGCGATTTTCTGGTTTTTTGTATAAAATTACACCAGATAAAAAATTATGACATAATTAATTACACTGCCGCCACTGACTTCGGTTTGCAGCCATATCTCGTATGGTTTCCAGCTAACGATTAGGTGGAGCTTTTGGACCCCATCCAGGTCAACGAATACGCCCAAGTGAGCCTAGCGCTACGGCGAGTTTCTTCATCCCAATGCGCCACGTCATGGACTGGCCACCCGATCGTTTCTCCCAGCTTCTGCCAGGCTCCGCGTTTAAGGCGCGGTACGATAAACGGTGAGGAGCCATTCTTAAAACTTGTCCCAAACGAGCAAGCATCAACATTTTTCTTAGTCCGTGCCCATATGGTACTAACACCCGCTTGCAGACATCTATATTCTTAACACGATGCTGCCACCGAATGCGGGCAACCTTACGCAGACAACGTGTCCAAAACAGAAAGCTGACGGACATCTTCCGCTCGGATAGACTAGGTTTCGCAGCCATAAAGTAGTGTAGCACGCACCTCTGCGTTGTACACTCGGCCTTTAGTATGGAGTGAAACATCGCGTCGACGCCACAAATGGCGAAGGTTAGCAGAGACAACTGCCAAGGTAAACAAAGCCGTCGACCAATTCAAGATTGACATCGCACAAAGTTAGGTTTGGAAGAGAGCAGCTGCAATCCTGGGTAGGTGTTTAACACTTGTTAGGCGCAACGCACATGCCATACCTTGAAGCTTCCAGTGTCAGGCGGTCCATGGCTTGTTGTCTTATATAAGAATCATCTCCCAGAATTTAGATGTCATCCACGTACTCTAGATCAGTAGCTCTCTCACCTGGCAGAAGTTCAACACCTGCCCCCATCAGACCAGTAAAAGCTTTCCTGAGGACATCGTCGATCGCGAAGTTAAAAAGGAACGGCGAGATAGGGCATTTCTGCAATCGAACATGCATTCAAACAAGTGTTGTGAATGAGTACAGCAATATCAGAATGAGAGCTTCCTTGCGGCTTTCACTGCCACGCATCATGGCAAGCATTACTCGCCACTTCACTTGACATTGTTGTTGGCCTCCTTCGATCGATGTTGACCACGGATGTACATCACAATCGCATGAATTTTCATGTTCTACAGCTTTTTGAATGACTAAACAGTCCGATTCGGCAGGAACAATCTCTCCCGCAACGCATGCAACAATAGGCAGAACTCGGTTGTTGTTGTTGTCAGTTGCACGCGGGGGCCTGATCTGCGTTCAGCAGCCAAGAGCTGTATCTGCTCCTCCCCAGCTTGAAGACGACGCTTTACACAATGCCTCCAATGTGAGAGGTCAAGAGCATGTTCTTCCTAACTCGCGGGGTCAATGTCAAGAGCTTTCATATTTCTTTTGCAAACGTCTTTGTACCGCAAGTTCGGTCTGCCCAATGGTCGACTTCCTAATTGCAACTCACCATAGACATCAGACAGTATTATTCAAACACTCGGAAAAGATGTCTACAATTAGACGCATATGCCATGTGTCGGCTTGACCACCACGATATCTACGTCAATCGGGATGCGGCGCCGAAAACCGTTTTGTGGATTATTCAAGCTGAAACATTAAACGTATTTTGAATAAGTAGCAGCTATCGGAACTTATTCTACGTAGAATTTCCTATCAGCGCCACTCGATTTTTACATATGCTTTTCAACGCATCTTTACTCGGTAATTATCTGTACGTCTTTGTTGTAGGAATGGCTTATCTCATCTCGGATTTGCTCAACTCCAGTATCGGCTTAGTCTCCGGTCTGTTTTATTCCAGACAAGCACCCATCAATCTTTCGTTTGTGCAGCCACAGACACCGGGGATGATTATTCGGTTTGCAGGGTTCTCCGGTGCCTTGGCTGTTCTTGCAGGCGCCTACGGTGCGCATGGTAGGTACATGTCTGCTGTTCATCCCTCTGTTCCTCAAGGTTTCGGACCGAACAGAGAAAATGATCAGCGTACTTTTAACATTGGAGCCTATTATCATCTCACTCACTCGGTTGCGTTGCTGGGTGTTCGTCACGCCTCCCATCCAAAACTGGTTTGTTGTTTGTTTTCGTGTTGTCTCATCGTGTTGTTTTGTAGACTGCCACGCTTTTTGTGCTCGGCATGTTCTTGTTCTGCGGTTCCTGTTATGGCACTGCATTAACCGAGAATAAAATTGTTCCGAAAATCGCCCCGATCGGGGGAATCACCCTGGTTCTTGCTTGGTTGTCCTTAATTCTATAGATTATTTCATCTATTTATGTGAACATTGCGAATACGAGATTCGTTTCATTTGTACAACAACTTGCTAGCTTTAATATTTTTGCAAAGAAGAGGGTGGAAGACCCGTTTTTATATTGCATATACGATCCGGCATCACCAATATGTTTCTGTTCTTTTTTGTTTTCCTGGGAAGTTGGTCGAAATGAATTGACAATGGAAGGAGCACGGCTAGTTACCTTATTTCCGAAAATATATTATCATCGTGGGTTCTCATATATGTATTTTGTATGCCCCTGAATGTAACGCGGTAGTAGTTTTCCAGCAGTAATAAGACCTGGAGCATCAGATATTTTCAATCCTGAAAAACCAAACAGCGTATAAAAGGAGTATCCTATTCCATACAGCCGCTAGTATTCTGGGATATTAAGGGCGTATCGCTCCTTGCATGTGAGTAACAGCCTTCCCGATGCGATCAGTTCATCTTCATGGAATAAAAACACTGATTCATGCGTAACTTCCTTCAAAATTTGTAGGTGGTTGTCATTCGTGTGTGTTGAGGAGCAGGTCTGATGTAACGTTTTCGCCGATAGTAGTCGTCGTCGGTCACATAACCGGAATGATAAAAAATAGACCTCATTCACCTGTACGATTAGTCTTTACCGGGTCGAGCTTTTGCTCTTGTGAGGACGACTGATTCATTCTTGCATCAGAGTCTTCCTAGTGACTAGATTGTTTTTAACCGGATACTTTACTTCTCATGGTATATGCAATTTTCCGTTCATTGAGGCAACTCCTAGAGAACAGTTTTTGGAACTTTGGACGTGATATGTCTCTCATTGGAACCATTTCAATTATTTTTGGTACGGTCACTCTTTTCTGAGTTTGGAAATGGCTCTCCTGCATATTTCAATGAAACGTTCTCTTTGACGGTTGGATTGCGAACAGATATACTGTATGTTGTAACAAAATCAGTTATGTTGTCTCGCACCAAAATGTCGGAAACTCCGAAGCGACTGCAAAGACGCCCGAGTTTCATGATGGTGGGTTCAGAGGTACCGACCATGAAAATATTTCAGGTCGTTAGATGTAGGCATCGATCATGATCCAGTATGGTTGTTCTTCTATTGTCATGCACATTCAGTATGCTGTCGTGACCTGGAGTTTGCGTTGGAGGCCAAAAGAACACTTGATTTCGGAGATGTGAGTGACACTTGGTTCGATTGCGCACTAGATCTGCAATTAGTTGATTCAATCAGGTCCATAAACATACACCGGATATTCGGTATGGAAGTGAACCAAAACCTTCGTGTTGTTCTAACAAAACGCAACCATTCGCTTCTCATATTGATGCTGATAAAAAGGTATTAGGTCACTGGGAGGGCCACTTGATACGTCGTTGGAGTGCTGGTTCATGGGAAAAAGTCTCACAACATATGGCTCAAGTCACTGTAGTGTCATGGGCAAATGTGCGCATACTGCTGACTTATGATTCAAAAGCGAATTCTATATTTTTGACAAGTGGCGGAAGACTATACGTCATGATAGAGCATCCGCATGTGCGATATCGTTAGTCGATTACTCTTGATTGAAAAATCATATCCGATAAAAACCGGTTCCTATGGTTGTGCGTAAGGCGGTATGACCTTTTGCGACCAAGCACACACCGAAGTGATCCGTCGCTAAAGTTCATGATATCCGTGTAGCATTTTGTGCCATCTTTTAACATCAAGAAATATATTGTCATGGCTTCTTTCCCGGTTTGCTTATCGTTGAAGTGTGCATTTATCCGGGACACCAATTCTCGAACATGCATTCCTCTATGCATCCCCTCTTCCAAAGATCGTATATCCTGTAACCTTAGTGGCCACGTCTTCTCACCTCCATACAACGAATTTGCTGCTTAAGAAACTCGTATTTTAGTTTTGAGACAGCAGAGGCTTGTACAAATGGTGCGTTTCAGCTGCGCGCTAGATCAACCCATGACTTTACTTCCTATTTCGCTTGCCTATTTGGGTAACATGCCGAGATACCTCAAGACAGGAACATGTTCAATTGGATTTACCTGGACGGCTAGGGTAACACTAAGTGAAAAAACCTTGTTTTTTGCAGCATTTATCACGAGGTTGATTTTGCAGCGATGCTATTTTAATTATGACCAGCGACGTTATCACGTAGTCAATTCCGGAAGTCAGTCGAAACTTGGTAATCTGTTACTTGATGATCTAGTTGACAATAATTTTGTAGTTAATTAGCGATAACAGACAGCCTTCCGTCCTCTGTGTGCGAGATTCTTCAACGCATCCTGTATTATGATACTCCATAAACCACAACATAGTCAAAAGTTGCGCCGAAGCCGATAAGACACGTTATCGTTTGCTGTTGATGCCACGCGTGGTGAACAATTCATCTACGCGTTTCGTCCCGGACCGAAACTCAACTTGGTTAATTCTGATACGCAAATGACGTCAGCAGTTACATCGTAAACAGTTTTGATGAAACATATTCGGCGGTAGTTCGAGCACGTATATTGATCCCAAAGTTTAGCTGGCGGTATTATGATGTATTGGTGTATTAGTACAATCAATTGACGAAAACTTAAGTGCATTTAAAAAAAGATTTACGGGTGTTCTTACATAGTACGCTCAGGTAAAGATGCATTATAACGACTGATGTGTTTCAAAACGGATCGAAGTTACTTTAAGTTAGTAGTCATACTGCGGATTTTCGTCAAAATAAAACCGACGTAATTTCATCTTGAAGTAGACGAAATCCGTAATCGAAAGTACACTAGACAATTCAAAACACGCTCCATCTCGTCGCTGTTCCATTCACAAATAATGGCATCGTCTAAGAAGGGTGTAGCAACTGACAGACCGGTCAGCATTTTATCCATGATTTGTTGAAATATGGCAGAAGCTGATATCCAACCAAAATAATGTTTATTGTGTTCGCAATATAGAATCTTTCCTTGTGAATTCTGTTTGCACTTCTGACAGTGGTGCATTTTATAATGCTTTATGAAATGCTACCAAACATAGGACCAACATGGAGTCGGATGCTTTTTGTGTTCCAGGCTGATAGTTATTTAACCTTAGAGACAGACTTTGATAATTAAGCTGATTACGTAACATCGCCGTATCGTCATTGTGTTGGGTGAGGCGTCCTCACCCATGACACGTACGACCTTGGTAATGTCCTTATCCGAACATTGTGGATGCATGCTGTGACACGTTGTAACCTTACGCTTTAATGACCTTATCGCTGACTTCGCACACCCCTTTGTGTTCTCTATATAAACACTGGCCCTGTCCAGCTCTAGGACCTGTGTCCTGAGTCTCGGCTTGGTCATTTCATAACCATCCTGTGTTGTTCTGTTCTCTGTCTCGGTGAGCTTGGTCTCCCGTATCATCTAGTTGATCACCTGGCACAACTGTCTCTCAAACCCACTACATAGCAAAATGTACCAAACAAATATATACTCGAGTGTCACTGTTAAACAGACTGATACGACTCACGTATAAAACGACCAATCAAATCGATGAAAATGATCGGGTTTTCGAGCGCTCAAATCCCCAACACCAATTTCTGTTGCATCAGCTTGTAGAAAGAGCACAAATGAGCTTAAGAGGTAAATAAATATGAATGAAGTGACCGAAAAAGTTGTACTTCTGATTAAATGAACCTTTAGTTTTGATCAAAGATTTAACTAGGTACAGTCATAGACAATTAAATTGGCAAGAGTTTAGGTTGATGAAAACATCGATTTAGATTTTGTGAACTCTGCGATTTATAATGCTATCAATAAACGTTGCACAGATTGAAGATTAATTGCCAGCCCAAAGACACCTATTTAAGGAAGAGTTCATGTGTGTTTGAGTTAAGAGACTGGAACAACGTATTGCTAGATTATTGATATTTATTTATGTATAAATGTTAAAATACTGCAAATAAACAAAGTATAGCCAATTCAAGAACTTCTCATGCTAACTAATTCGATTAAGTAATTCAATTTGCATTTATTTCCTTCCATTTCCCTCAGATCGCCCGGTTGTCCTTTCCTTCACTTCGCAACCCCCGAGTCCAGTAGTCGCCGGCACCCCGGTCAATTTGACGTGCGAAGCTGCTCCCAGCCCCAATGCCCCATGGTACCACTTCATCTGGCGTCGTCTCGGCAGCAGGACTCCACCCGCATACGCGACGATTCGTATTAGTGACCGCGTGTCTGTGCTGACGTTGCTCACCACTCGCCCGTCCGATGATGGCAGATTTAGTTGTCGCGTGGTTCAGGATTTGGACCAGATTGGAAGAGATGAGGATTCGGATGTGGAACAGGAAGAACAAGCGGCACGGGAAATTCACAAGTCGAATACGGTGATTGAACAAGGACGCATTTCGCCGGCAATGATGTATCTTGATTTGGAGGTTTTCCGTGAGTTTTCGATAAAATTAACTGATGTTTCAAATCACGCCGCCAATGCACATCGTGATTCAGTCGCGTTCCCATCTTTGAGCGCTAAAGACGATACATAGTCTCTTGTCATCTACGTCCTCCTTCAGAATAGACATGGAAATCTTTATTTTAACTGCCTATTCGACGATGCCAATTAATAGCAGGTTAGGGTTCAAGGAGAAGTGCAGTCCGCAACATTGGAGGTGAACGGAACTCGATGGTATTCCGCTGCATCTCGTCTGAGCGGCAGCGTTACCTACTCGCTTAATATATCGGACGCTCAAGATTATTCTAATAAATCAATGGTTGATGTTGTAGCTATTGGCCTCCTTCGATCGTGGATGTACATCACAATCGCATGATGTTTTTCATGTTCCACAGCTTTTCGAATAACTTAAAAGTCCGATTCGGGGGGAACAATCTCTCGTAACGATAGGCAACGTTAAGCGTCAGCTACACGCCGATGGCGCTATATGTGTTCAGCGGCCAAGAGGTGTATCTGATCTTTCCAGGCGACGCTTTACACAATGTCTCCAATGTGAGCGGTCAAGAGCAAGTTCTTCCACACTCGTGTGGTCAATGCCAAGAGCATTCATATCTCCCTTGCAAACGTAGACCAGTAGTAGAACTCTTCAAAAATTCTTACATTTTGTGACACCAGCAAGTACATATCGCATCCTTAAAGCAGTTCAAGGCGTATCGCTGCTCGGTAAATATGTATTTTAGTTTTGAAACTGATCACATGCCAGCGGTAAATCGGTGCCTTTTAACTTTGAAACCACAATGCTCACACCATCAACCCTTAACTTCACTTCATCTTTCGCCTGATCATTGGGTAACATACTGGAACCCAGGTATTCTAAGATTCGAACATATCCAAGCAGGCAGCCCCGGATCGTATAATTGTTTGACCGACGTTTACAGCGAAGGAAAAATATAAGTTTAATGAATTTTGAAATACGCTATACAACATGTTAAAAATGAGTAAATTTGTACAGGTTCACACTCTATCAATTCATTCCAGATCGGTTTGCTTATTTACAAATTATCAACTTCATGCAAAACACAGTTTTGTTTGAAACCATGGTTTGTCTTATTTTAAATTTATATCCTCGGCTTAGATTCACAATTAATTCATCTAAGTGGGTTAATAATACAATACATTTCTCCTTGTAGTCGCGATGAATTGAATTCAACTCAATTCAATTCAATTTAATGGTCTAAAAAGCACATAGCTTTACAAAAACCACAGAATAATATGCGAATTACAAATAACATAGGTAGTAAAACGGGGTTTGTTTGCCGACTGATTAGTTCAGGAATCACGTAAAAATACATAGAGCAGAAATTGTTTTCAACCGGTTTGATAGGGTAAATATGTATAGTTTACTTGGATGCATTGGTTCAAGCTTTATGATGCAGAATATATTGTTTCAATGTTTGGATTGGTCAACATGAAATTGTCCAAATTCGATTTGAATATATCCAAGTTGGGTGAATGTGCAACGTTACGGGGTAGGGAGTTCCAAGTAAAACATACACGTACAGAATAAAAGTACCTTCGACAGTTTAGTCTCGAATCAGGAATATGTACTGTATAGTCGTGACTCCGGCTGGTTCTGCGTGGTAGTCGCGTGAATAGTTGATTTAGGGGATGGTTGGGGGTATGCAGTATATTGAA
>JACCGJ010000314.1:22102-56787 GCA_013407085.1 Atriophallophorus winterbourni | reverse complement strand
TTGTAGTGAGACTCCAGCGTGTCTCAGCATGCAGCTCACTACCATTGGCCAATCAATTTAGCACGATGTAGCCGCACAGCACAGAAGTACTGCACGGATGTGCAGCCGTTGAACTTATTAAAGCCTGTGCGGACGTATTATTATCTTCGCTACATCGGCTGTTTTGTTCGATCTGGGAGACGGAAGTTTTCCCATCAGACTGGGGGATGTCTATCAGTCTACCACTGCCGAAACGTGGAGATAAATCTGTGTGCTCCAATTACCGCGGAATAAGTCTAATCGACACCGCTGCTAAAGTGTTTGCAACGCTCCTGCTTAATCGGTTTTCCACCGAAAGAAATCTGCGCACCAGAGTAAACCAAGGTGAATTTCGCCCTGGGGTGGGTTGCGTAGATCAAATATTTACTTTACGCAGGATCCTCGAGCACCGTGCACGGTGTCAACAGCAAACGATAGCTTGCTTTATTGACTTCCGCGCTGCCTTCGACTCCGTAGACCGTGGTTGTTTATGGGACATCATGCTATCGGATGGGGTTCCATTAAAGCTCGTCAACCTAATCAGAGCCTATTACAGCTCTACAAGGGCAGGGGTTCGTGTCTACGGTGAAGAATCGCGTGAATTTAACTTGCACACAGGAGTCAGGCAAGGTTGCCCACTATCGCCGGTTATGTTTAACTATGTGATAGACTGGATAATGAACCAGGCGTTAACCGACTATCAAGAGGTGTAAATTTGAACGGATCTATGGATTTCAGACCTTGACTACGCTGACGATATAGTCGTTCTGGGCGACAATACAGAAATGCTGCAAAGCGTTTTAGACCGCATTAGTGCCACTGCCGCGAAAGTCGGTCTTGAGATAAACGCGGCTAAAACCAAGGCATTTTTTATACCAACACACCAGGCATCCAGCCACTTCGCGTCCAGGGTTGTCCGATTGAATACGTTCCAGTCTTCAAATACCTCGGCTCAAGTATATTACTTACTTTACTTTACTTTTGTGCGACTATCTCCTCATGGAAAATGAGTCGGCTTCAAAGAAGATTCTTGGGAATTCGGGTACAAAGCGGCGTCCCCAGCACCACTCGGCGTTTGTTCGAGTCAGCTTCTCTAGCTTTTGCACAACCAAGTGCGACCTGCAAGGCAGCAGGGAGTTGCCAGAAAGAGGTGGTCTACCAAACTCTGTTCCCGGTTTTTCCTCAGGGTTTTCTCCCGAAGCCTTTCCCGCGATCGGGAATCCCACAAGGCAGCGGAGGTTGAAAATCAGGGTTTTCCTTCCATTAGATGAAATGCCCTCCCAGGCTAACGAGCTACATCTGCCCGAAGCAAACTGGTTTTCAGGCGCCAGTCACTCGCCTTCGCCCCTTCTCCTGTTGGTAGAAGCAGTTCCGCCGGGCTCGGAGAGTCACTCGTGCAGGCCAGAAGCTGGACTTGGTGGTCAGAGGCTATTTGAGACGCATGCCATATGGGAGCATTTTAAAAACAGTGGGAGCTTATTCCCACTGCCACTCAAGTATATTGCCCAATGGTCAGGCGAAAGATGAAGTGAAGTTAAGGGTCGATCGTGCTCGTAATGCGTTTATGCAGTTGGAGGGCACCCTTTGGCACAAGCCCGGGATCAGCCTAAAAACTAAGACGCGTGTTTATCAAGCAGCGATCCGCCCTGTACTGCTTTACGGATGCGAGACATAGCCTTTAAGGTCACAGGCTGTGCGCACATTAGAAGTGTTCGACCATTGGTGCGCCGAGACTACCGTTGCGCCGAGACTGGACCCCGTTGCGCCGAGACTGGACCTTGACGTGGTGCAGCGGCTTGCGTGCCTCGATGATCCATTGAGCTATACTGGGTGATGTCTTCGTGGCATCTTCAGAGTTACTCATACCAGGTTGGTCAATGGTGAGAAGCCAGACAAACACAGTCTCCTTGTTCCTCGTGGACATTGTATACCAGGAGAGGCGTATGAATCCGCAAGGATCACCGGCTCGACTGGTTTGGGATGATGTCGGGAGTCCCTGCTTGGTCTCTACCTCGCGAATGGCTTGTGAACTGTATCTACAGTATCCGGCCCCGATAGGTGCGATCCTTAATCTCGCTCCGCTGCCTTGCGGGTTAGGCTTTCGGGCCAAAGGCTTGAGGTGGGAGTCCTCAAGATCAACTCCTCTACTTCGGCCTGGGCAACCGGGTAGTATCACGCCCACACCCAAACAATGACAATGACAATCCTAGAAATTCTTAACTCTATGTCTTCTTTTGCTTCTACGACCTTTCCTCCACATGTTACCATCCCCGATTCGCTCTCTCTACCTGATGTACGACTCATGCCGTCTAGACAGCCGTCGATTGCTGCAACTCTTCTACGCCCGCGGGTTTCATTTAGGTTAGCTTCGTTTAACGTTCGGACCTTGCTACAACCGGGACAACAGGCCGGCCTTGCACGAACGCTTGAGACGTTAGGCATTGATATCTGCTGCTTGTCGGAAACCCGTTTCCGTGACACAAGCGAAGTCTGTCAGTTGGTCTCACCAGCTGAACCAGACAGCAGATTCCACCTGCGCCTCTCTAGTGATCCGGATGCTTCCTCTGCCGGATTGGCTGGCGTCGGTATCGCGCTCAGTTCCCGTGCTGAGCAATCACTCTTAGAGTGGATTCCCGTTGACAGCAGACTGTGCGGTGCACGATTTCGTGGCCACTGTCGGGTGAACAGGCGGTGCGAAACGCGGAGGGATTTGTTTGTGATTTCTGCCTACGCTCCAACGGACTGTAGTGTGGATCTCAGTAAGGACAACTTCTATGAGAAGTTGCATAGTTTGTTTCGCAAGGCACGCAGGACAGATGTCGTAATCATGGCAGGAGATCTCAACGCTCGCGTTGGTCGCCTGTCTGAATACGAGCGCCACCTTGGAGGTCAGTATGGGCTGGATGGCGGGCGTTCAGATAACGGAGAACGATTGCTCACATTCTGTGGCGATCACCGCCTCTATCTCTCCAGTACGGCATTTCGGCGTTCCCATCGTCGAATGGCCACATGGCGCTCACCATCACAGCACGTCTGGTCTCAAATTGACCACATTGCTATTAGCTACAGGTGGCGTGGTAGCATCAAGGATTGTCGTTCATACTGGACCACCAGTGTGGACTCAGACCATGCGCTAGTCTGTGCGACAGTCAACTTCCAATTTGGGGGTAAGGCACGCGCAAGACGAACTCATGTAGACACCGCCTCTTTGATGCTCCCCGCTGTCAGAACCGAGTTCCATCATGCATTGACCAGGGAGCTCGCAGAAGCACCCCCGTCTGATGTTGAGCAGCACTGGAACTTCGTTCGGACAGCACTGTCCTGCGCTACTTCTGAAAGCTGTCAACCCACCCGCGCTTTGCCACGCTCTTGGATCTCGGCCCAGTCACTTGCTTTAATCGATCACCGTCGAACTTTACCCACCGGCACTGAACACAACCGTGCTCGGAGAGAATTCAATACCCGCTTAAAGGCCAGCTTAAGGAATGACCGCGAGTTCTGGTGGACGCAACGTGCTTGTGAGATGGAGGTTGCAGCCGCATCGGGCAATACTCGCAAATTGTTTCAGTTAATTAGAGCTACTGGTTCGAAACTGAATACAGTGAGCGAGACTATTTGCGAAACTGACGGCTCGCCGATCACCAATCTTAGTAGACGCTTAGAACGATGGGCTGAGCACTTTGGTGCTCAGTTCAGCCAGCCACCTCCTCCGACCTCGCCGCCTGAGACACCGATTTGCACGCCTTGGCCCGTTTCCTTAGCCGCTCCTGATCTCCAGGAGGTGAGAGAGGTAATTCGAGCACTGAAGCGCCACAAGTCACCTGGTCCTGACGACCTCCACCCGATTTTGTTTAAGGAGGGAGGTGATCTTGTGGCAGCGGAGTTACGTGATTTGTTTACCAAAGTATGGGCTGAGGAGCGGGTCCCGGCGTCATGGGGTGAATCGACGGTTATCCCAATCTTTAAGAAGGGCGCACGGAATCTGTGTTCCAATCATCGTGGGATATCCCTGACTCCTGTCGCGTCTAAACTCCTGGTTTCCATCCTCCTTCGTCGGCTATCGCCCATTCGGGAGTTACGTTGCCGTGAGGAACAGGCTGGATTCCGCCCGGGGCGAGGATGCGTGGATCAGCTTTTTGTCCTGCGACAGTTATTAGAGCACAGACACCTGTACCGGCGACCAACCATCGTAGCTTTTCTGGACATCCGGGCCGCGTTCGACTCGGTGGACAGAACTACTCTTTGGAACTGCTTGCTTAGGAGTGGCATCCCTCCTAAGTATGTCGCCATCTTGAAGGAGCTCTATTCTCATTCATCAGGGAGGGTCAGGGTCTACGGCAGCCTATCGCCGGCGTTCCTCACAACCAGTGGCGTGCGCCAGGGCTGTCCGCTGTCCCCATTCTTGTTCAACTTTGCGATCGAGGATGTCCTCCAGAATGCTCTCCGTAGCTTCACTGAGGGTGGGATCGAGCTACTTCCAGGTAACCGTGTCACTGACCTTGATTATGCCGATGACATTGCTTTGCTTGGTGATGATCCGGTGTTCCTACAGAATGCCCTGAACCAGCTAGCATTGGAGGCGTCTAGGTACGGATTGCACTTAGCTCCAACTAAGTGTAAGGTTCTTCTTCAAGATTGGGAGGGGTTGCAGCCCACTCTGACGGTCGATGACCTCAGTCTGGACTGTGTGGAACAGTTCACCTATCTTGGTAGCTGCATCACGGCGGGAGGAGGGCTGGAAAGTGAGATCGGCTCTCGCATTGCGAGAGCTCGCTTCGCGTTCACTAGTCTAGGTCATCTCTGGAAGCGGTCTGACGTGAGTTTGAGACTCAAGGGGAGAGTTTACCTGGCCTCAGTCAGGTCGGTCTTGCTTTACGGGTGCGAGAGCTGGGCAGTACGCGCAGAGGAGCTCCGGCGCTTGGAGGTGTTTGAACATCGATGTTTACGGAGGCTTGCACGAGTGTGGTGGCAACACCGCACTAGCAACGTTGAAGTGAGGCACCGTGTTCTAGGTGGGGACAGCCTGATGCTACGAGACCTAATCGACCGTTCCCGTCTCCGCTGGCTAGGGCATGTCTTGAGAATGAAGCCTGAGCGCCTACCCTTCCGCGCGCTGCGTGTGTCGGTTGGCCCAGGCTGGCGGCGGTGTTCAGGTGGACAACCGCTGACCTGGAAGAAGGCCTTAAAACGCTTGACGTCGGGTTTAGCTCGGGTCGGACGAACGCGGCTTCCTGGGTGGGGTCCAAGGGATAGTGAGTGTCTGTGGCTTGACACGCTGTCGACGATGGCTGAGAACCGGCAACAGTGGAGAGAGTGCATTCTATTTTGTGTCCCCCCTCAACTTTGTAAAAAACAAACAAAAAAATCAAAAAATCGACATGTGGAACAATGGACAAAAAAAATTCCCCCTCGTATTGTACCTTTTTTTTCTTTCCTTTTTCTCGTGCATTGCCGGGTGGCACTTTTTCATTTTTAAATGATTGTGTAAATATATATATGTCTTCCACCATCAATTGTTACGCATGGAGATTGTCAGAATAGTCGTAGCTGAGGAGGAGACATAGTGACTCAACCTCAGCTGACGACAGTCACCACCTATCTGCGGAGCAGGCTTGCGCCATTCACTTCCTCAACTACAAACCGTTTACAAAATGGTATTAGTAGTGATGATACATCGAACGTGCATGAACTCGCCGTTTGCTCGCCTTCAACACCATTTTCTCAACAGTTACGAATGAATAAAACTTATGCAGGCATGATGTCGAATGGTCTACCAAGTGATCCGGGCCATGCAATCTTGGCACAACGATTGAGTAAAAAAAGGCTCAGCTTCATGTCGTTAAACTAGTGCTTACTACTGAAAATGCTGTTAGATCTCCAGTCTCAAGGGAGCCACACTTGGATTCTTGGAAGCGATGTTTGATTGTGGTGAATGCTCGCGAGCAAACTGGGGACACGGCTGAGATTCACTTTGTCGTATTATTTTCCATACCTTTCCTTCTTTATAAACACACACGTATATTAAACATATTGTAATGCTTTACTCCGTTAACAGTTCTCTTTTCTCGTTACAGTCTATATGCCCAAATCTATAGTTGATTAAAGCCTTTCTATCAGGCGTTATCTTCTCATTCGTTTGGAAGTATCATTCACTCTATCTCGTTACAATTTAATCAACTATAAATGGATCGTTTACTCAGACCTGATCGCTTGGACGCCGATCCGAACGCTTCAAACGCTGCCGACTCCTGGGAGCATTGGTTTTACACATTCAGCAATTTTCTTGAAATCATAGAATCGCACAAACCAGACAAACTCAAAACTTTGATTCATTTTCCGTCGCCTTCTGTGTACAGGCTTTTATCTCAATGCACAACATATGAATCTGCCGTAGCCACTCTTCAGTCCCTATACGTGCAACCAAAAAACGAAGTGTTCGCACGACATGTTTTGGCGACCTGCAAACAAGCACAAACCGAAAACCTCGACCAGTTTGTTAAGAGATTGCACACACTCGCTAAAGACTGTGATTTCAAATCCGTGAGCGCAACTGAAAACCAAAATGATGCAAAGCGTGATGCGTTTATTTCTGGATTGCTCTCAAATCCTATCAGGCAACGTTTGCTGTAACATAAATTTATCGATCTACAGACAGCTTTCGATCAAGCAAAGTCGTTGGACTTGGCTCAGCGACAGTCTAATTCATATGCATCGTCAGCTCCTGCCATTACTTGCAAAGCATCTCCCAAGGAAACCATAGACCTCGATACCTCTAAGTCGGATACAACCTTGGCAACTACTCACTCAAGGCTTCCAGGTAATTGTTTCTTCTGTGGATATGATCGACATCCACGTCACAAATGCCCTGCTAGAGAAGCCGTTTGTAAATCATGTGGCAAGAAGGGACATTTCATCAAAGTTTGTCGTTCTACAAACTTTGTCAAACATAATGCTCCTGCTTGCGCATTTCTTGCATCAGCCATTGCCACAGCTGCCGTGCCAACCAGTTTAAAGAAAGCAATTACTAAAATCCGTGTCAATGGTATAACGCTCCATGCCCTGGTTGACACCGGAAGTTCTGAAAGTTATGTCTCTGAAGAAATCATACGTGAACACAAATGGCCGGTACTAGAGTCTAAAAATCAAATCGTTCTGGCTTCTACATCAATTACAAGTAGTAACAAAGTTCACTGTTTCGTTTCCATTATCCATAAAAACAATTCTTGTGATAATGTTAAACTATCCATTCTTCCTGACCTTTGTGCTGACGTATTATTAGGTCATGACTTCCTTCAACGGCATCAGATGGTAGAAATTCCTTTCGAGCGGATTCAACCCCCTTTTTCCTTGTGTGGCCTCTGTTGCCACTCTACCACCGATTCCACTTTTTGTCCATCTCGACCCATCATGTCGGCCAATATCCACTAAATCGAGGCGACGTAGTCACAGTGACGGACTATTCATCCAGACTGAAGTTAACAAGTTGCTGAAAGATGACATAATTGAACCATCTCAGTCACCCTGGCGAGCACATGTTTTGATCACAACTAACGAAGGCCATAAAAAAACGCATGGTTGTTGATTACAGCCAAACCATAAATCGCTTCACATACTTGGATGCCTATCCTTTGCCTCACATTGATGATTTAATTGATAAAATCTCTCATTACCGTGTCTTCAGCACAGTGGATCTTCAAAGTGCTTATCATCAAATCCCTATAAAAGACAATGAACGTGAATACACCGCGTTTGAAGCATGTGGCAACCTGTATCATTACAAACGCATACCATTCGGTGCTACAAATGGGGTCGCCTGTTTTCAACGGGTTATGGATGAACTTATTCGTACTGAATCACTTCAAGGCACATACGTTTACATTGATGACATCACAATTTGCGGAGCGGATAAGAAAGAACATGATATTAATTTGATCAAGTTTATGCAGGTGGTGGAAAAGTATGGTTTAACTTTGAATCGTGACAAGTGCGTTTATGGTGTCGAACAAATCAAATTACTTGAATACGAAGTGTCAGCAGGAACAGTAAAACCGGATCCAGAACGCTTCGAAGCGCTGCTGAAGCTTCCACCTCCAACCGATTCGAAAGCCTAACAAAGGGTTGTCGACATGTTTTCATATTATTCCCAGTGGTTTTCAAAGTTTTCCGACAAAATCCCTCGTCTGACTCACAATCAAACATTCCCCCTGTCAGGCAAGGCTATGGAGGCATACAACACATTAAAATCTGAATTGGTTCAAGCATCTCTGTTTTCTATCGATCGTAATGTCCCTCTCGTCGTTGAAACCGACGCCTCAGACATAGCCATTTCCGCAACCCTTGACCAAAGCGGCCGCCTGGTAGCCTTTTTCTATCGAACTCTATCTCATTGTGAACGCAATCACTAAGCGGTAGAGAAAGAAGCATGTGCAATCGTCGAAGCCATCCGGAAGTGGCGGCATCATCTCATCGGATGTCATTTCAAGTTGATCACAGACCAGCGTTCTGTCGCCTACATGTATGATTCCAAAGCTGCAAGCAAAATTAAGAACGATAAAATCCAACGTTGGTGCATAGAGCTTTCCCAATTCTCATGTGACGTGGTCTATCGTCCTGGTCCAAGCAACACGGTAGCGGATGCGTTATCTCGAGGTTTTTGTTCAAGCATTCAATCTCTCACACATTTGAAAATCATTCATGACTCACTCTGCCATCCTGGCATCACTCGCTTGTTCCATTTTGTGAAATCAAAAAATCTACCTTTCTCCGTGGATAATGTAAAAACTGTCATTCAACAATGTACCGTTTGCTCACAGTCTCTGACTGTGCGGCACTTTGCCTGGATCAGGCTTGTGCTTTCATACATACATACAGTTGAAACCAAAGTTCTACTATCCCTCTAATGACCCTCTGATTGAAGCAACCAAACCGTTCGAGCGCCTTTGCGTTGATTTTAAAGGACCTATTCCATCTTCCACACGCAATCACTATTTACTGACCGTAATCGATGAATTTTCACGTTTCCCTTTTGAGTTCCCCTGTGCAGATATGACCAGTTCCACAATTATTTCCCGTTTTATCGAACTATTTACAATTTTTGGTATGCCATCCTATATCCACTCTGACCGAGGACCTTCTTTAATGTCTGATGATGTTAAAGCTTTCCTTCACTCTCGAGGAATTGCCACCAGTAGAACTACTTCATATAATCCTCAAGGAAATGGACAGGTAGAGCGTTTGAACGGTACACTGTGGAAAACAATCTCTCTCAGTTTGCGAAACCGAGGGCTGAGTACAGAGCAGTGGGAACAGGTGCTCCCGGATGCGCTTCACGCGGTACGGTCACTTCTATGCACCGCTACTAATGCCACTCCACACGAACGTATGTTTCTGCACAATCGCAGATCGCCTGCCGGTACTAGTCTTCCGAATTGGTTATTGGTACCCGGACCGATACTCATTCAGAAGAATGTTCGTAATTCCAAGTATGATCCGCTCGTAGAGGAAGGCGAACTGTTGGAGTGCAATCCCCAGTACGCGCACGTACGTTATCATGATGGTCGTGAGGAAACCGTCTCATTGCGAAGATTAGCCCCAGTAGATCAATCACTGCAAGCAATTGGCTCCGAACCAGTAGACTCACCCCCCGAAACTCTTGATTGTGACTCACCTTCAAATATTCCTATCGAAAAGAATAATACCGAACAACTCATCACGCAGCAACAAAGAGTCAGACCTTACTGTCTCCGAAATCGGGAGGCGTGACTTATTATAACATACATTTCTTTCCCACCGGGAAGAATGTCGTATTATTTTCCATACCTTTCCTTCTTTATAAACACACACGTATATTAAACATATTGTACTGCTTTACTCCGTTAACAGTTCTCTTTTCTCGTTACAGTCTATATGCCCAAATCTATAGTTGAATAAAGCCTTTCTATCAGGCGTTATCTTCTCATTCGTTTGGAAGTATCATTCAGTCTATCTCGTTACACACTTAAAGCAAGAACACACTTTCCTACAATCCATTTTTTCAAAGGTATTTAATCAAGGAGAGGAAGGATTTACCATTATTTCTGCATTCCGACTTGGCCGGAATAATAAGGAGGATAAACCGCGGACATTGAAAATTGTTTTAGCTTCGGATGAGCAAGTTCAGATGGTACTAAGGCGCGTTCATCGTCTTAAGAGAGAGCCGTTCGTGATACTACGTGACCTGTCTCCTGAGGATAGAATTAAAATGAAAACAGCCACCCATTAATTGCGAGCACGTAGAAAAGCTGGCGAGGTATATCAACATATAGTGGATTTTCTGGTAGTGAGGAGGATGCCACACATTCTTTGGAAGCCGCTGTCAATCCTACCCCAGTTAATCCTTCTGTGAAAAGATTCCAACTCTTGCTTTCCAACGCGAGAAGTCTACGAAACAAACTTGATGAGGTTAATGAAATTGTCTGTTGGTGAAAGCCAGATATAGTTGCTGTTACGGAATCCTGGTTAACAATTGATATATCTGATATGTAGTGCGCGCTACCACACTATACGCTTTTCAGAAGTGACAGAGTAGCTTCGAGATATGTCGCTGGCGTTGCTGTATACTTTAAAGAGCACCTGATTGTGAAAGTATTGGGAAGGTTTCATCATGATGCTGGAAATCACGAAAGCATCTGGTGTAAGGTGAAGTCTAGCTCTGGGGCTGCATCAGTTGGGGTCATTTACCGCTCACCTGGCGCTTACGTTCCTGCGTTATGTTCTCAAATCAAACGGCATGGTATCACTGGCGACTGTATCGTTCTTGGAGACCTGAATGCTCCCCATGTAAACTGGGCGGATTTAGTTTCGAAGGGTGAACCGTTCCAACAAAAATTCCTAGATACGATTTTGGAACTGAATTTGGTACAGAATGTAAACGATTCTACGAGGATATGTGTCGGACAAGTTCCTTGGATAATAAATTTGGTGGTCACACCCAGATTTTCCGATGTTACGAATCTATCGATCGAGTGTCCTATGGTTGCAGCGATCACTGCTCTTTATGGTTCGTTTAGAATAGAGGTCTCCAACCGAGAATACGAAATAGTGCCCGGAGAAACTACTGGAAATTAGACACAAAGAGTCTAATCACGTCTGCAGACTCGATTGGCTGGTCACTCCCATCCATCTACGAATGTTGATACCTGTTGGTTGGACTTTTTTGGTAAAATCAAATCGCTTGATAATCATGCCCTATTGACGAATGAGGCCGCCATGGTTTGATAACATTATTCGTAAATACATGAAGGACAGAAAGCGGTTATGGCGGAAGTTCTGTTCCAATAGATGCACCGATGACTATAAAGCCTACAAAGTTGTCCGCAACAAGTTCGCCTACCTAAAAGAGAAAGAAGTGAGAATTATAAAACTCGTTTCATAAACGAAGCCAATTCGGTGCCGAAACGCTTGTTTGCATACATAAGACGTAGAACTAATGCTTCTCAACGAGTACCTTGCTTGAGATCTATGAGAGCTTCGACTGAACATAAAGATGAACGTAAAGCAGTTCTTCTCGCCGCTCAGTACAGTTCGGTTTACATAAAGGAGACGTTTCTAATTCCACTGCTTCACGAGAGCAGCGGCGAAATACCGGATATATCGATCTCGCCAGAGATGGTGCAGTATTTACTTAAACGACTCGATGTGCACTCAGCACCTGGTCCGGATGGAATATACCCAATGCTTTTGAATGTATTGTCGGGTATCATATACAAACCACAGGCGCTAATCTTTAGTTTATCCCTGAGGTGTGGTAGGTTGCCTTAAGATTGGAAGTAAGGCATCGTCAAGTCAATGTATAAGGGCTAACTACCGCCCGGTTACCCTCTCTTCGGTAGTTGGGAAGACTCTGGAACGACTGCTAAAAAACAGATAGAAGATTTTCTCTTTACAACCAGTCAGATAACATCTGCTCAGCATGATTTTACGCAACGACGATCATGCGCATTCAATCTCATCACTGCTCGCGAGCACTAGTGTGCTGAACTTGATCTGAGCCAACCGGTAGTCACTGCCTTCATTGACTTCAGTAAGGCTTTTGACCGTGTCCCATTGAAACGTCAATTGCTTAAGCTCCGTGCTCTTGGTGTAAATGGACCTGTTCTAAATTGGATTGAAGACTTCATTACTGACGGTTATACCCAGGTCGAGGTTAACGGAGTTAAATCGCAGACTACACGTCCAACTTCCGGGGTTCCGCCGCCATCTGTTCTCGTCCCGTTACTTTTCAAAGTATATGTCAATAACCTCCCCGACTCATTAAATCTGAATCGTCTACTTTTAGCTTTCTCTTTTCCATGTGCTTGCTTATCTGCTTCATATTGCTTGGCATTTTGTCCGGCTCCAGACTTGTGCTTCATGATGATGCTGATGATCTGAAAGTTTGGGGTACAGTAAGCTCTTCTGCTGACAGTACAGTTTTCCAGAACGCATTGGACAAATTGCTTGAATGGACTGTAAAATGGCAGCTTCCTGTAAACCGACAGAAATGCGCAGTAATGCTTTTGGGGATGAGTACGCCTGAAGGTGCGTACTTCCTCGGTGATCATCAACCGAAATGGCTTGATATTAAACGTGACCTGGGTACAAATGTGACACGGTCGCTTAAATCGATAGAGGATTAGAAGAGAAAAGCTGCTGCCGCAATCCGCGCGTGGTGCGCTGTTAGTCGGTCGTTCTTGGCGATTACTCGACAAATGTTTTGCATTCTTTAATCCACATACGTGAGACCGGTTTTGGAATATGGTTTGCCAGAAACCTATTCACAAACTAAGGGAGAACGTGACCAGCTGGAAAAAGTGCAACGGCGGGTGACGAAAAGTGTTCAACGCCTCAACATCATGTCGCTCAGTATTCGGCGTGTGCGCTACGACTTGCTGCTAACTCGTTGCATATTACTAGCCTATGGTGACTAGCTGCACGAGCTTTTCTCTCTCTTGACGGGCTCAAGAACATATGGCCATGCTCTAAAGCTTACAAAAGCGAAAAACACTAAGCTTAACACAAGGATCCACGCTCTCAACAAGAATTGTTAACTTGCGGAATGCGCTTCCGGAGGAGGTTATTGCGACAAGTTCTGAAAACCAGTTCAAGCAACTATTACTGTCTGTAATGTACTGTCTGTAAGCACGGGGAAGCTGTACAACACTGGGCAGGATTTCTTCAACTGAGGTTCTCCTGGACTATGTTGCTGATAGAAAGAGATGCGGCTTACAATGGCTTGACCCTCTTTCGTCTATCAAGAAGAAGAATAAGAAGAAATATGACGAACCTCCTCAAGGCGCAGAAAGTTTGGGCTCTCCAATGGATGTTATATTAATTGAATGCAGCAAAGCATTTGATCATATACCACATAAACCTTTACTATCCAAGCTTGGGACAGTTGATATTACTGGAAATGTACTGAAGTGGATCAAAGATTTCGTTAGCGGAAGAGTTAACCGAGTGCAGGTAAATGGAATCCGGTCCAAAGCTGTCATCGCCACATTATGCGTTCCACAAGGTTCAGTTTTCAGACGATTTCTGTTCAAAAGGTTTGTCAATGAGCTGTCTGTTGTATCAAATGGAAACTACTTGCTTTTTCCTGACTTCCTAAATTTGTGGGCCGCGGTTGGTACAAGTGCGGATGGGGAAGTCTTGCAAAGCAATTGAATCAGTGACAAGTCTGATATAAGGTTTTCAAGCAAACGGAGATTGAGAATAGAAGTGATCAAGGCCCGGAATTCAGGGTTCATTCAATTCAAAATGACAGTATTGTAGCTGGAATAGAAGAGAGATGTGATGACCGTCTACGAATGTTTACTGGTTCGGACAGGCACAATCATAACATTCTCCCCTACCAACAAAATTGTCACATATTTCATATTTCTTTGCTTCGGAGCACGTAGGGACGAACTTTTTGCTGCCGCCGCAACAGCTCTTCACTGCTATGAGAGCTAGTCGATTGGTCTGGCGTTATTTGTGCCTGTTGCAAAACGAGTATATGGAGTTTCTACGTCATTTATGAGAAGTTCTTCGGAACTTTCATTGCTTGAATCTACTTTAGGAGCAAAATGACGAGTTAACACTGTGTCCTCGCGCTCATTCGGAAACGGAATATGAGCATACTGTGATCGCATTGGATGAATTGAACTTCCTCTACCAAAGATTCAAACTTTGAGGAGCGAGAATTTCGCTTTAAAAAGACTTCACCAGGGGTTGTCAGCCACGAAAGAAGACTCGTGCCTTGGGTTGTTCTCCGAGTATATTTAAATAAACGTTCGTTTGGCGTTGCGTTAATTGCAGTGTATAATAAGAATCTAACAGAATTGAGTGCATTAGTAGAGCAGTTTCCCGTTGACCAGTCCCTCGATTTCTGGATTTCAGTGCAAAAATTTGGCCTTCCACAGCGTATCATTTAATTTTTCAGATTGTCTGTTGCCCTGAGGATTGTATGGAGTAGTGTGGCTAGTGGCAATCCCTTTGTCTTGTAGAAACTTTCGAACTTCCTCGGACATGAATGACGATCCCCGGCCGACATGTACGTAGGAGGGTATGCCACATATAGCGAACAATTTAGAAAAACAATTGATAACCGTTTGAGATGAGGTATCGAAGCAAGCAATGGCGAGCGGAAAATGGGAGCATTCCTCGATCATAGTTAGTAAGTACCGATTTCGAGTTGTAGAAGGCAGGGGACCTTTGAAATCAAAACTGATTCTTTTGAACGGATGTGTAGCTTTTATCAGCTTCTGCCCGATCGGTATGAAAAAACGTGGTTTATCTTCACAGCAAATTTTGGTATTTGGAGCACAAGCATTTTGCGTCTTCCGTGGAGAAAGGTAGGTTCATTGGGCGGATGACGGAATGAATCATGTATGAAAGCTAAGTCTGATGCGTTCACGATAGATCCGTAGTAAGCACCAGATATAGCGTCGGCGGCTTTGTTTTCTGATCTTTAAATATTTATATTTATATTGCTGTTTCCCTCCTCATATCTGTCTAGGTCTGTGCAACCTGACAGTATCTTAGCCCACGTGCAGTATTTGACTGTGCGGCACTGCCTGGATCACGCTTGTGATTTCATACATACATACATATGAATAAAAATTATTGGACTTGATGAATTACTAGTCGTGTCATAAGTCTGATAAATAATTCTACATAGGCTCGAGATTAGTTGCGAAACAGACCTGGTAACATCTGCCAAGTGTCCCGAGAAATACTTTAGATAGGCAACCAAGACAAGAGAGTACACAGACACCATTAAACCAGTCAATTGTGATTCCGTAAAGCAGCAGCTTTACTCGACTGTGCATTGATTTATACTTGCTTCATCCGAATGCTGTAGCACGATAGAAATTTTTATTAACATGAGAGTAGCCTAAGGTATACACAAACACACACGACATCGCCCTGATTGTTTTGAATATGAGCAACGAGCTCAGAGATATTATAGACGTGTTCTTTGCTGTTACTGAAGTAATCTCGGTGTTTCCTCGCTTTTTGGACATTAATAATTAATCTTCCAAATGAGTGTTCTCTGGACCATTTCCTGGTTTGGTCAGTTAAAACTGGTTTATTCCACGCCACTCCTGTCGTCTGGTGGGCAAATCCAAGCATAGGTCGGATTTCAAGATAATTTCGTCCTCTAAAGTATCATACTTCGATTCCCTGACACAAAAAAGATTCGGCCTGGAGTAGTGTTACATGATAACAGTGTAACCGAAATATATTTTCTGGTGTACTGGAGGCTTCTTTTTCGATGTGTAGAATTAGTTCCAGCGCATTACAAACTCCGGATTGACTGTAACGCTTTTGCTACTTCAAATTATGATTTTTTTTGTTTTATGCATTCATTACCATCAACATAATGAAATTATTTTAAGTTCCAGAATGGGCTTCTGCCCAAGTTGTGATGTACAGATTCAACTAGACGACCGAGTCGCACATGTTCGAAGTGAATGGCATATCTATAATTTGAAACGGAAGGTTGCTGAGCTTCCACCAGTTGACGAAACTACGTTCTCCGAAAAAAAGGATTTGTTTTTCAAAACGCAATCAATCAATGATACGGTTTGTTTTTAGATTCCTTGTGGTAATGAGTATTATTAGGCCAAACTTTACTGTGGGGCATGTCACAAAAAATTTGGCAACCATCGCTCGTACGAAACTCATTTGAATTCAAAAAGACACAAAGAACGTGCTCAACATGTGACAAGGCAAGTTTGCTCTTAATCTGAATTGTAATTTGTTCATATACTATCTCTGTCTGATCCTACATTTGAGCATTAGATAGCACCATCAATATGGACAGAAACAAAACACACACTGCCTTTCATATTCCATTGCATTATTCCTTAACGTTATTGGAACCCGACTGACTCTTAGTTTTCGGATTTATATTTTCATACATCTTTGAGTTTAAGTGTAAATGTTTTTAATAAATCCATCCACGAAATCTTACAACGGTGTAATGGCCTTCGTACCTCAATGATCTAGCAAATTATACTTTAATTTTGATTGAGTGCATGCAAAACCACATCTACCAGAAAAACTAATTTGCCCCACAACCACGTCACAATGAAATTTCCGAGAGATGAGGACTTAAAAAGCTGCCGATTTTGTAGAAGAATGAGCACATACACAATGGGATGAGGTGTCTAAACCTGAAGTGAAACATGCGTTCAATCAAATTTCATGAACGGGAAGCTGTATCACAGCACGACACTTGCGAATACCACTATCATACATCATAACAAACTTTACCCGTACCTCCACTTGCCAACAAGAAGATATGATATCGCATCGCCCTAGCCCGGTAAATGGACTCCGCCGACTTTAGAAAGGTGATTAATTAGTCTACCTCCATTGTGCTACTTGGCCACCCCAAGATCGACACAAAATCCGTTTCGGAAGTCGATGGTCCGACTTTGATCTGGCTCTCTACTTCAATGTTATTACCGAAAAGGATAACAGCGTTGTGTATGCGTCTTTTACAACCGTTGCATGCGACGGATTACTCGCATTCACTGGTAGCATGTTGTTGCTAATGTATGAACGGTGTTAGCTGTTGTTAATGCAGATATTTATCGACGGGTGTTAGGCCAGTGGATATCTAGATATTTATCGGTAGTTTACGATATCAAACATTATCTTAAGAGCGCCTTGTATTCGGAGTAAAGTAACCCAACGTTTCGTATATTCTTGCATGAAAGTGTCCTGTTAAAGCGTGTAACGTAATTTGGCCATCGTATTACCATAGTTATGAGCGGGTTACTATATATAATACAGAGCATGTTCACTCTATTGCGACAGCGCCGTCTGCGCTGGCTTGGTCATATCTACAGAATGGAAAATGGTCGTATTCCGAAAGATCTACTCTATGTTGCGTTGCAACTACGAAGTCGACCATTGGGCAGACCGCACTTGCGGTACAAAGACGTTTGCAAAAGAGATATGAAAGCTCTTAGCATTGACCCGGCGAGTTGGGAAGAACTTGCTCTTGACCGCTCACATTGGAGGCACTGTGTAAAGCGTCGTCTGCAAGCTGGGGAGGAGCAGATACAGCTCTTGGCTGCTGAACGCAGATCACGCCGCCGGCGTGCAACTGACGCAATTCAACCGAGTTCTGACTTTCGTTGCCAGCGCTGTGGGAGAGATTGTTCCTCCCGAATCGGACTGTTTAGTCATTCCAAAAGCCGCAAAACTTGAACATTCACACGATTGTGATGTACATCCATGGTCGACATCGACCGAAGGAGGCCAACAACTATATATAATAGCTCATCAGCCAATACACTATTTTTCGATGGGCGACAGTGTTCAATTTTCCCATTTCTGTCCAGTTTTTAGTTGGCAGAATGTTGGATACAAGTAGTATAGACTCACATTATTCGGAAGTTTCCGATTCTAATGCCTAATTCTCCGCCGTAAATAATTGAAAGTAATACCGTAATTCTTCTCGGTGTAAAAGCGGTAACCTTTAAACTGAGAGCTTGCTTATAATACGGCGAATCTGGTTTAAAATTGAGCCCCAAGTTGTCATCACTAGGCGACTAAAACGTATTATTTTCCTCGAGAGGGTATTCGATCTGGTGAGTTGTTGCTATTTTATTTTTCATATGCACCTTTCGGAGCTTCATTTAATTTTTTTTTAAATTTCGTGCATCGTTTGTCATTTACTTGAAATCTTTAACGTGCTTCGTTGTGGTATTTAATTCAGTATCAATCCTGCAAAAGCGATTTCCATCAAAACCACTCGAACGTCTAACGAGCAACCTGAAAATGCCCAACCATCCCAGCCTTTACCATTGGGATCATGTCTGTTTTGCGAAAAACAATTCAAATTAGATTTGTCGATCACCGATAAAACAGAATGCGAGCAGTCGCTGGCCAAACGCGTTCTTTCTCACATGTTTGATGCACATCGATTCACAGTACCGTACAAGGAGAAACTCAAGGATGCGGCCGGTCTCCTGGTTGAATTGGGCCGTGTGGTTGGTGAAGAACGATGCTGTTTGTTGTGCGGTCGCCAGTTTTACGGGAACTACAACCAAGATGTTGATGCAAATACGCGTACGTCATTGGCTGCTGTTCGCAAACATATGCTCGACAAACCAAACCACATGCGTGTTTGGTGTGGCGAGGAAGACCCGCTAAAGATATCACTGGCAGTTGCTGAACACGAAGAAACGTCCAAGATCTGTGATTCGACCCCGCTTCCCATCACTCTCGCCGGAGGGGATCTCTACAGTAAATACTATGATCAAACGGTTGTTTTCCCTTCCCTTTTCTTGGTAAGTTTTTTGTTCTATGTAAATGAGTATGCAATGCCATCAGTATCGGCGGCCTATCCATGTCAAAAGATTTACAAAGCTTGTGATTTCATACACATTATCATATTGTTTGAACAAGTGTGATGCGATTTGACGTACTTTTGATGATTGTGGGTGCATACATATATTGTTGACCTCCTTTGTTCGAAGTCGATCAAGAATACATATCACGGTGATTTCATGCTCCGCAACGTTTCAAATAGCGGAATACGTTAGAATGCTTGTATAGTAGCATTCCGTATAATCCATGATGATGATGATGAAGCACAAGTATGTAGCCAGACAAGGTGCCAAGAAATATGAAACAGGAGAAGCAGATGAGAAAACGCGTGAAAAAGGGAAAGCAGGCAAAAAAATATACAAAAGCAAATGCGCAAAAGCTGCTTCATTTTGTTGTTTCCCTGGATGCGATATTGTGATTTTTTTTTTCATCAAATAATACCGGACTAAAAATTATAACACAAAATGAAATACACTGCCGCCACTGACTTCGATTTGCAGCCATATCTCGTAAGGTTTCCAGCCAACTATTAGGTGGAGCTTTTGGGTCCCACCCACGCAAACGAATACACCCAACTGAGCCTAGCACTACGGGGAGTTTCTTCATCCCAACGCATCGGCACCCGATGCCCTGTGGCGCTTAATGCTCCGGAGTACATTGTAAATCTCTCATTAAGTCGGAGCCTGGAGAGAAATCGACCATGGTCTACAGGGTTTCGTATTCTCGAAATCAGTGGGTGCAGAAGGCCAGTTAAACTGTTTCACAATGTTCTGCCCATCGCTCCATGCGCCTGTGCATGTTAAAAACTGGCAAAACCATCTGCTTCACGTATCAGCTCACTGATGCCTCGTCGCCCGCTTCCAGTAGTTCTGATGAGTCGGAACAGTTTTCTGAAATTGCCTACAGCTGCCGCAGATTCCATTTACGTAGCCTTAGAACTCCAACTCTCCCTCGGTTCTCAAACTGGCAACCAGTTTACGTTTAATAAGCTTTCGTGACGCATCATATAAGCTATCAGCAGAAAACAACCGACGTTGGTCCATTAGTTAGAGAAAAATCGCAGAAACCCAGTGTTGAGCTACACGGGAAGTCGGCCCACAACTATGCAACGCGGCTGTTTCCAAAGAGGTTTGTATCCCACTCCATTGGTCATCGATATTATTTTTAGGAACTACAGAAAGATGCAAACTCAAATTGGCCTGAAACCATCGGAGAACCGGGAGATCGTTAAGCCTAGCAACATTCAACTGCCTTGCAACGTTTCTACGTTTCCACCAAAACGCATCGAGAGCTTAGCACAGACTAGCGCATAATCTGACTCTAGACACGTGCCCCAGTATGAACGGCAATCTTGCACACTCCCTCGCCAAGAGTAGCTGATAGCAATATGGTCAATTTGTGTGAACAAGACTGTCGATGGAGATTTCCAGGTAGAGCAGTGACGCTTCGAATGGCGGGAGTTCGTGCTGTCAAGGTAGAGTCTGTGCTTAGTCGGGTCGTTGTGGCTCATTGGTTCTATGTTTATCTCCCGTTACTTCGATGCCTATCTGTATATGTGATATGATTTCACTCACTGAACAATGTTTTAGACTATCGCAGTTGGTACTCTTTTCACCCACAAGTATAAAAGGGATCTTCGTTCGCACATTTCCCGAAAGGTGCATCCTCAACGGGATTCAAACCCGGGCCGGGCAAATAAGTCACCACTTTCATGCCGTTTTACTTTAGGCTAATCTCCCGCGTTTGGTCGCTCGAAGCAATTGCTTTCAGATTAGGGTTCCCGCTAGGGATTTCTAGAGTTGTCGTATCCCATGTTCATTAATCAAATTATTACTATGCACATTTGGATATTTCGGTCTACGAAAGTAGTTTCGTCAAACTCAACGTAATGCTTGAAATCTAGGACCCATCATCAAAGTTTAACTTAATTTACCACGACTACGTTGCTCACTGAACCTAATCTTAATGTCCCTATCTCATGACGACACGCAGTTACACAAACCGGTTGTCTAGTGTAATTCTTGGGGATGTTGGCAGCGTATTACATTTGAATCTCTTCATCTTTTTTTACGCAAAAACCTTGTACGAATTCGGTTATCTGGCTCACGTGATTTATCATTAGTATATTCAGCGTATCTCAGATAAATAGTGCCAGAGCGATGTCAGTCATATTGTTGAAGTTTTGCTCGCCGTATACCAGCAATAACCGATCAAATCTTAAAGGACTCTCAGTTATCAAAATATTCATTTGCATGCATTTCCATCACACGCACGGTTATATTTCCTTCTATATGGTTTAGTCCTCCGAATTTCACCAAGCCAATAATGATTTGTACGGTTCACTGATTCGCGTTTTTTTTAATTATTGCTCGTCATTTAGGTCCCCGAAGAAGAAGCATATGAGGTTCGCCTGCCTTCGGGAACGGTACTTGGTCATCGATCTTTCAGAAACATATATAAACAACATTTGCCTGTTGGTGAGAGCAACTTTGTCCGTATACATCATGCATTGCCTGCTGCTGGCCATCTATCGCATAATCCTGGTGCCATGGCAGTCGTTCAAATGCCAGGTGCAACAGTTCGTGCGGCTCAGCGTCAGATGAATCAAAAAAGAAGCCAGCTGGAGCTTGACGTTGGCCTTCAAGGGAATTTAGTTTTGCGGTCACGTTTGCGCAGACAGTATTGATTTTACTCACGCGTCAACAGATCCTCTTTTTGCTGCCAGTCGGGATAATTAACTTTTTGAAACACGGCTTTTCACCTTTTCTCGTTCTAAAGCTATTAAAGTTAGATTAGGTGTAAACAAACATTAGGGGCGTGCCATTGATTTGTCTCACAGGATCCGAGTTGGCATGAGCGGTCAGGTGTGACCTTGGTTAAATCGCTTTTGTTAACAGAAGATGTGAATGATTGGTGCCTTCGTGAGCCTAGCAAAGCGACCGACACATAAAGGTCCCCTTATTCCTAGAAATTTTGTTCCGATTTTTTGCATTAACTCATTCAGCACATTCGAAGGTTGGAGGCTAAGCTGTATGATGAAGTCTAAAACAACCAATTTTAAATAAGATGCTGCTCATTATGTCTTATTTCGGTAAAAAATGCTTGTTTACGACAATAGACAATGCCAGAAAAACAGCTATCACTTGGAGCATATTTTGTTTAATGTCGATGCATGTCCGATTTATTGATGGCTCGCCGAACGGTAGACGTAAAAAGTAAAAATAGCAGCCTTTCAATGAGTGTTGCTATGGTCTTTAAGGCAATTTGGAAAATATGAATTTGAAAAACCTTGATCACGTGTAGTTGTATTCGTCGTGCAGGATAACTATCTGATAGCAACCTAGCCGCGTAGCGAGTAAAGCAAAACATCGTGCTGTTCATTTCCACATCGTGATAAACGTCGGGACAAGACTGATTAGGAACATTTCGAATTAATGATTGACGTATGAAGATTCTTCAACAACATCCCAGACAAGAAATGAATTACGAAGAGCAACTGGACAGGTACTACGTTGAAGCGAATGCTCTACAATAGCCAATGAATTCCGACTGCAAGTTAATCTCAAAGAAGTTTTGTTGAGGACGTCATGTATCACAAGCTTTGAGTCTTACGTTTGAAAATGGGGGCTTTTCAAAGTGCTGTTGGGGCTCGCAACTGCATCGCGTAAATTACTGTTTAATTGGATTGGTTAGATTTGAACATGACCGGGAAACCACGAAAATTTCCCATCAAGAATCTTTATTTATCTTACCACTAAATCGAACTTACATAATAACAACATACTCTAAACCTTTTGAAATCAAACAAGGTAATCCGTGTTTGCTGATGATTATCGTTCAAGAACAGAACAGCGTTTTATCGATCAATGAAAGATTGATTTGCGTAAATAATCGTCCATCATCCCATCAGATCGAACCAGCTCTTCTCAAATCAGGGATTGAATATAATTTCTTGTTAGACACCTAAACGAACAAGTGAACATCATCATACCACTTCTAAACACCCGTTTATGGAGCCGCAAATTCCTTTTGCGTATCGCACAAAAAACCCCACTGCGGTGAATCCACGTATCTTGAACGCAAGTGACACAAGAGTTAACGAATGGCTAAGTGTTGACCGAATTACCCAGCGTAGATTGACAAATTGTCGGTATCATCCCAGTAATAGTGCCCAATCTTGTTTACATCATCGCACTATTCAGACTAAAAGTATTTGATAGGGTTCGCACAACGAACAAAGATGTTCAAACACAGAATCACAAAGTGATTCTTGGTCAAGCACTCAAGGCGCTTATGGATGACAGAACTTAAGTTCAGGGGATGTGAGCAATACATCAAAAGTATTTCAGTTCATAAAATTTTGAGACTGTGTGGATGTGCACGAGTAATTTGTTTGTTTATTTCATTGCAAGGCTGCTACGTATATTCTTCTATCTTGATAACTGGTATTGCGATAAACACCCCTAAAAAACGACAGTACTTGTTTTTAAGATTAGGTGGATGTGGGCGGATCAACGCATGATTGTTAATGCCAATCGAGCGTGAAACCAGGGGTTTCCTGTTCTTACTGACGATTGATTAACAGTCTCAGCAAAGGAAACAGCTGATGCTCGCGCTCAATTTTATGCTGAAGTATTTAGTCCATTAACGAGTAGATCGACCGAAGAATTACCACCATCAACTGTGACGCAACAGCTGACTGAGATCGAGATAAATTCAGTGATTATACAACGACATTTGTGTCGAATGAACCCTAGGAAATCCCCTGGAGCGGATGGAATCACTCCAACTATACTAAAATCCTGTGACCAGCAGCTGTGTGAATTGTTTAAACATTCTCTAATTGAAGGAGTGGTGCCAACAAAGTGGAAGACAGGGGTCATTTCACCTATCTACAAAGGCGGTAGACGTTCAGATCCGGCAAACTACCGTCCTGTCACCCTACTTCCTGTGATATCAAAAGTTCTAGAGCGTATAGTGACGGAAAATATAGTTCATCACGTGGAATCATAAAATATGCTATCTGTAGCGCAGCATGGTTTTCGTAAATCTCGCTCATGCTTGACAAACTTGTTGACGGTTTTAAATGACTGGACCCAAGCGGTTGACGAAGGAGCTAGCTTGCTATCTGGATATGTCTAAAGCTTTTGACCGAGTTGATCACTTTCGACTAATACAAAAGCTGAAGTAGATGGGTATCAGCGGACAGCTACTTCTATGGCTTGAAAGCTACCTCAGTGGGCGCAAGGCGATCGTTCGAATCAACGGGGTACAATCACAGGCTATTGATGCCTCTAGTGGCGTACCGCAAGGTTCAGTCCTCGGGCAAGTACTTTTCTTGGCTTACATCAACGACCTACCAGAGACGCTCGCATGCAAGGTGATTTTTTTGCTGATGACATTAAACTTTGGACGCGGGTAAAAACAACTGCGGACTGTGTACAGCTGCAACGTGATCTAGATGCTCTTAATGAATGGTCGGTACGGAATAATTTGCCATTCAATTTCCAAAAATGCAAGGTGTTGCAAATTGGTAAGCCATTCCATTACCAATATCACTTTGGGCAGACGATTTTGAGCTGGACCGAATCGGAAAGGGATCTTGGAGTCTGGGTATGCGGCAGCCTGAAGATCAGCCTGCATTGTGAGGTTATCTACAAGCGTGCTTCCAAGCTTCTAGGTATGCTGCGACGGATTTTCAGAACCTTCTCGCCTGGAACGTTGCCCAACCAAAGGTTGTCATAGCCGGGGGTGGCAGTTGGGATAAGCTCCCACTGTTAATAAAATGCTCCCATATGGCACGCGTCTCAAATAGCCTCTGACAACCAAGTCCAGCTTCTGGCCTGCACAAGTGGCTCCCCGAGCCCGGCCACAGGAGAAGGGGCGAAGGCGATTGACTGGCGCCTGAAAACCAGTTTGCTTCGGGCAGATGTAGCTCGTTAGCCTGGGAGGGCATTTCATCTAAGGGAAGGAAAACCCTGATTTTAAACCTCCGCTGCCTTGCGGGATACCCGATCGCGGGAACGGCTTCGGGAGAAAACCCTGAGGAAAAATCTGGAACAGAGTTTGGGGGACGGTTAGTTGTTGCGCACAAGCTCTTTCTGGCAACTCCCTGCTGCCTTGCAGGTTGCACTTGGTTGGGCAAAGGCTAGAGAAGCTGACTCGAACAAAGGCCGAGTGGTGCTGGGGACGCCGCTTTGTACCCAAATTCCCAAGAATCTTCACTGAAGCCGACTCATCCTCCAGGAGGAGATAGTCGCACAAAGTAACGTTGCCCACCATCATGAAAGCCTATATAATTCCAACCATGGAGCATGCATCACAAGCTTGGACTCCGTGGTTAAAAAAGGATATACTATTGCTTGACAAAATATACCATCGTCCGGAAACTAACGTACGAGGAACGATTGCAAAAACTGAGGCTCCCCATTCCCCTTCAAAGAAATGTGATACTAACATACAAAATATTAAATACCCCACATCAGCATTTAAATCATTTATTCGGATACCGTGAGTCACGACATACACGCAGCCACTCAGCGACACTGCAAATTTCCCACTCCCGTATCAGCTGTTGTCGATATTTTTATTATGTACGTGTCTGTTTCCTTTGGAATTCCCTCCCCGAAACTCTTGTCATCTCTCCCAGCATCGAAACGTTTGTTCGAAATTTGGATACTTATTTGCAAAACGATTTCACGAACCCTGCGTATTGACTCATGGTAACTATACAACTTGACTATACTTGACATTACATGTTTATTTTATACCTATTTCCTGAGCGAACATTTACTATGTGAAGCTATATGCTTTTTGTGACCATAAATTCTTGAATCTTGAATGTACAGCGTATCCAACAATGCAGCCACTGTCGACTGAAATTTAAACACGAAATTTGAATTATCGATATTTCGAAAAACGAGTAATCGAAACGCACCAAATTGAGATGGAAACCAAATAATCGCACTCGTTTCGTTCAATTACAAAATCAGTAAAACCGGCAAACTTAGCACTGTAATTTAACCTCAAGAACGGAAGTTGATGAGGGAGAACACGATAAAAACCAACGAAATATTTGAAGGTAAAAAACCGAAACAACCTATACAACCGGTAGAACCAAACAATCAATCAATGAGTTTCATTCAGCTTTTTCCTTTTCATCATTGAAGTAGAGGAAAATTATGCTGAACAGCACCACACCAACAACCATGGAAATGGCACTGAAGTAGTACGGGTACGCGGCAACAATAAAGCGTTCGTATTGAGTGTGCGTGAAAGGTCGGACGGGGGCCTGTAGAATGGAAATGAATGTGCGTAACATCGAGCGATTGATATGGGGCAAATGACTGTCAGCTTTGAAATCGTCAAGACTTACCAGTGATGCACTGTACAGATGAGTATATCCGAGTCTATTATAATCCACGACAAATTTGAAAACTCCGTAGACATCGGGCAACTTCAAAACGGTGTGATACAGGCCATCTAAGATAAGCATGTATAAAGATGAAAGGTAATTACCACATGTAGTTGTCGCACATTAGTTTAAAAACAAAGCAGAGCGGTGGCAATATCGGAAGTCCCAAGTGAAGGTAAACAAAGAAGTTCCCTTGTCGCTTGATGACCGTAAAATTTTAAGCAAACATCAAGCCCAGCGTAACTGCTTTTAGTGACTTGATGAAGAAAGCATGCAGTTATACAGAAATTAAACAGTTACTCTGAGCAGTTCTAGAAAAGCACTTTACAGTTACAAAGAGAAAAAAGAAGGGAGATAGAATCGCTCCTTGAAGAACCCAAGTCTAAATGGGGAGAGAAGTAGAGCGTAGCTTATTTACTTCGCCGTATAGAGATGTATTAGAAAAACATTCAAATATCCATTTTATTATTTTGGCTAGTATTGTAGCGTTTTGAGTATATCCGTGAGTTGAAGACAGAGGTGATTTACTGTCGAGCTCTTTCAAAATCCCGCGAGTTAGACATACGACGGAATCAATTGTAAAGAGTTGGTTACAGTAAGCAAATTGATTCTCATCCCCTAATGATAATACCCTCTACAGGCTATCGAGAACTATTCTCTCCATGTAGACTGTAACTTCGAGTAAAGGTCACGGTCGATTCTGACGTGAGAAGTGACCTAGGTCGCGGAATGCTATGGCCGTCTTCGAAATGCGCACCGAAACCTGTCATTTAACGATGTCGAATTTTTGATACAACTACCGTGTTGCATCAAAAGAACGCCTGGTTGTCAAGCAATAAAGTGTTGTATGATAAATCGACATCTTGCACAATAACACTGCACTTCGAAGGTGCGAAACGTATATCTAGTGTTGGAGCAATACCAGATAACTTGTTTAGTATAGCTTGCGTATCTGTGTACGAGTCGAAAAGCAGAACTATATCATCTGAACAGACCATCGCTGACATGACACCTTTTCACACCGATTAAATATCTGAAAATCGATTCTCCGGGGAATAGATTTTGACAAACACTTCATGAAGACCGTCTAATGTAGTTAGGCCCAGCATGAGGCAGTGAGTCTTATTAGTGATGCGATGGCCCCTTTTACTTATTAGATTTTGGAACAAATCAGCCGAATAAGCTTGAAAAGCTTACGCGCTTTACCAGCACTAATTGTTATTTTTAGTTGTTTGAACGTTTTATTCACCAACTTTCTATAAAGTATGAAGCTCCGTTTAAGTTCATTCTACACTGTCAATTGTCCTTAGGACCAGGTATTCGGCGGCATTGATGAAGAACTTTAGTTGAGTACTGTGTAATCTAGTGGAACCTAGGGGATGGTTGTGTGGTTTCACAGACTGATATTGCGGCGTCTTGTATAATCCCAGCTATCGTGTTGGATCTTTGATAGGCAGTTGAACACAGAGCAACTAAAAGTGAGTCACTCAAGATGACCCTACAAATTTTTTAGACTCCGGACCGAGAAAATGTTTCGACCGCAATCTGATTACGATTCGAAGGCTAACTATCGGAAAATATAATACGAACCAACACCGCAAAAGAGCATGATCAGAATACATGCAGTTATTCCAAAAAAGCGAGACCTCAATGATACCTGTCCAGTGACCGCTAATGGTAGTGAATGAATGAATGAAAGCACAAGCCTGATCCAGGCAAAGTGACATGCAGTCACAGACTACACGTGGGTTGAGATACTGTCAGGTTACCCAGGCCTAGATAGATATGAGAGAGAAAATAAGATCCATTGGCCAAAAGGTTGACTTACCACCGGAGAGAGTGAGGCTGCACATTGACGCATTTTCTGGTGAAATTAGGTACTGCTTATCAATAATCGACATTGTGCAAAGAATTGTATAAATTGTTCGCCATTATCTGTGTTTTGGCCTTTAAAGCCAAACATCACATAATTGTGACTCATAAATATCTAAGCGACCTAATCTGGCAATCATATCTCACACTGAAACAACAATATCGTTGGAGCAGTCGGTTCGGTAATTCCAAACGGATCATCTAAGCGCGTTTCTAATAGCAAACATCAACACTTAAACCATCTAAGGTAAGATACAATGTAGCTTACTGAGCTATCTACTTGAAAGTTTTGACATTCAGGGCTCCAACGTGAGCAGAGGTGAAAGGTTTCAAAAGGTGATCTATGAATTCATTTCGAAGGCTGGGATAACTACTAGAAGCGTAAGGGACAAAAACAGCTTAAAAAGTAGGGCAATTAGTTGAGTTACAAAGTTCCGTAGAGCTTAGTGGTTAACGGCTGACAGATTGTCCTGTAGGTAAATTAAAATGCACTGGATGTGAACCAGGAAGGGAGAATGGTGTGATGAACGTTGAATCAAGTGCTCTCGAATAGGAGAAAAACAAATCAATAGACTTCAAAATCGGATAAGCCATCTGGACTCAACTAAACTGACCCAATCCGCTTGCAATATCATATGTGTATCACATTTTCTTATGATTTACGATGATCTTGTAGGTAATTTGAAAAAAATTACAGGGAAATTTAGTGCTCCACACTCAAATCACTCCGAAGGTAACAGGGGATAAAAATACATGATAAGATAGAAACGGTTACGAACCTTGTTGTTTTAAAGTGCGACGAATGAATGGGTCGATTCTCACAAATTCCAGTTGCACATCATCCGCCGTGTATGGTACCCACTGACCAGAGTCATCTTTGGTTTCAATCTTTATACCGTAATATACGTTATCGGTTATAGTATACTGACTCGGAGCTGTCGTTTCTCCAACGCGATGATGTTTCACGTATGCCACCCGCAATTGACCGCGCTCGCCGAGTACCCAGGGTAAAAGATTCTTCATAAGTTCCAAATTTCCAGAAGAACCGTACCTGCAGTGAAATGGTGAATGAAATAACTGCAACAAATCCAAAAGTAAAAATTATTTTCCACCCTTTGTTACAATATAATGACACACCCAACAAATGAAAGATATGGTTAGGGCCAGAATGGCCACATGCCTGAAACGAGCCTATATTCGCTGCAATCATAAAGAGAATAAATTCTACCTCACAAAAGAATTGCTGGTTGCAGGTAACTGTGCTTTTACAGAGAGTTGAGAATATTACTTGATATTCGTGTAGCGAACACAAAAAATGAAACAGGAACTGATCATTTAAGAGACAGAATTACGCTTTCTAGTTTATCGAAGTTTTGACTTGAAACTGGTGTGACGAAAAAATGGCATATCCGGAAAGGTGTAAAATAACGATCGCGTGGCTGATGGTTATCTGGTATTATCGGTGCAATGCATCGAAATATGAGCTGGGGGACTTCATAAAATATAAATGTTCATTTGGCTAGTTCGAATGATAATTGCGTTATCAATTCCATATGACCTGGTTCGCGTTATTGGCATTACTTTGCGGTCGCATCGTGCACGAAAACACAGGCCTTGTTCCAGGCAAAGCGACTCAAAGTTAAACAAGGCACGTGGGCTAAGATAATAAAACCACGTTCAGCTACTATCATACGCGGGAAACTACTTCTTCGGATATGGGAAGGGCTGAGGGCGGGTGAATGGAGCATTACAACTGAAGGTTGTCCGTCGGAGGCGGAAATACTGTTACCTTTATCTCTACTGTGTTGCGGTTATACCCAATTATGCTGTCTACAAATGTCAACCTGAAAGAAACTTGTGGGGCCATTGTTTCGTCATTCAATTTGTAGCTGTAGCCAACTTCGTACCTACAACTTTGGTGTCGACATTATTGTCCAAATGTACCAACCCAAATATACTCTGGTGTAGTGGAGAGAGGGACATGCATCATTGGAAACAGCTGGTTATCTGTATTGAACTGCCATGGCATACTTCATCGCACCAATAGAGAAAGCACATCATTTTCATTTTTGTGGATGCTGCAAATGCCGGTTAAAATCTATGGATAGACCGGTGTAGATTTCAGTGTCAGGGAATTGCCTAGTCAGCAAAGTTCTCCTGAGTGCATAGATGCGACGTAAGGTTTTTGATCGCACGTGAGTAGGTTGTCGCAGCTTTCAAATTAGAACAATTCTACCAAGAACAGGAGCCTTTATACGTCTCGCGGTTTTCATTCATCCATATAATAGTCGAACGGTTCGCTACTGCCTACTGTTAAGTGTTTCATTTCTGAGGCATTCAGCGAAAGTTAATTAAGTAATGCCCATCTGCTGATTATGTCGATATCATTTTGCTGTATTTCACGATAACGCGATAATAGAAACCGTGCGCCAAATTTTTAGATCATCCGCAAACATCATGCAAAGTGATCGCAGACTATGTTATATCATTTAAGTAAAGAAAGAACAACGGGGGGTCTAGAATCAGCCTTCGCGGTACACCACTGCTTATCGTTCTCCAGTTAGAGAGTAATATTGATTAGTACAGTCCACCTACGATCTTCCATAAAATTGAGAAGCCATTTGAAAATATTGGTTACAAGTTCATACAACCTTAATCGATGCAGCAGCTTTCGATTTTGCACTCAAACGAACGCCTTAAAAAGTCGAGGATAATCGCGTTGACACGTATCTTATTGTCTTTTGCTTCTGTTCAGAACACTCAATGCAACATTAACCAGGTCACCTCCCGCGATTTACAGACACTGGATGCTTGTGCTGCGATTTATCACTGAAGTCATTCCGTCCAACGCTAATTGCGTTCACCTACGAATCCCACAACATAAGTGATAGCCAATTAGTCAAACGCGTTTATGACGCACGAGAAAACGATAAGACAACGACCACATTTTATAGGCAAATAACGTAACCATAACACTGACTTCAAGGACTTCCACGGTTGTCACTTCGATCTGATTTGTCAATCGATTTTGCGTCAACCTCTTAACTTCAAGCCTTCACCACGCAGGGTTAGGTTGACCGACAATGAAGAATCGTTCGATTACGGCTAACGTTGTCCATCTTCTCATGATTCCGATGACGTATTCGCTCGAACCGTTCTTATGCGCTTTGTGAAACCCAAATTATCATGGGTTCGCGATCATTGTAGTCGATCGTTCCGGCGCTTCCTGCTCGTGATAAGCAATTATCACTAATGCACTTCACACATCTGCATTAGGTCTATGCCTGTCGCCCGGTTTGCAAAATGGTTTAACACATTTCCATGCAAAAGGTAGATCACCCGCGGAAAGTGGCTTCTCGTAGACGCAAGCCAGGGGCGGGCAATTACTAAAGCTAAGTGTTTGAGAGGGACGAGTTGAATGCTGTCCCATTAAGATTTAATGTGTCGAAATCTTAAAGCAAACAAATGAACAATTGCTGTTGTGATTGGGATACTACCGAAAGTTGCATTCTTGGAGACGTCAATGTGCATAATATCAGGCGGTTTAGCAAAGTAGCACGAAGTGGCACGGATGTGCAATCGTGCAGCATTCTGGCTGTACGGCTAACATCGTGCTATATTGATTGGCCAACGGTAGTGAGCTGCTGCTGAAACACGCTGCAGTCTCACTATCATTTCTAGTTCTATTCCCCTCATATTGTCTAGGCCTGGGCAACCTGACAGTATCTTAGCCCACGTGCAGTCCGAATGTGCGGCACTTTGCCTGGATCAGGGCTTGTGCTTTCATACCATACGAAGTAAAAAAGTTTGCCATAATTTCAGCTCTTGAGTCAGTCAAAAACGAAATGTCTCGTCTTCATAAACGAAAAGATTTTTTGGTTGATATGCAAAAGTTTCCAAAAGATAGGTCTCCAATTTTTATTCATATTAGTTTGCGTTACATTATTTGGAAATATTATACATGATTCATACTTAGCTGGCATGGGTTACATTCTAAAGAAATTCACAACCACTTTCTTTATTCGAAAACCTTTGTCCAGCCATGACATGTAATTCACAAAAATTATTTATAGAGCAATTAATTTGAAAGCAACATACTTTTTTCGTTCAAGCGCAGTCTCCGGAGACCAATTGAAGAATTCGTTGGATAGAAAATCTAAAGAACCAATGAACAAGGCTCGAGCATTATTTCTGGTTTGAAGAGCCACCACAAGTTGAGTATTTGCCCCGACTGAATTAGGATAATCTGATATTGGTTTCTTGGTATTATAGCTGTAAGCTGTGTGGTCGGCATGTAAGACGTTTATTAGTAGAGGGTTGTTGGGATCAGCTGAAATGCTTCGAAAATAAACGGCAACGATGGCTTACGCGATACCCCGATAAACAAATGGATTTTCAATTTTATTCCCAGTCAAAATCGAAGCATTGATTAAATTTTGTGGTTTGACTATTATGAGAGAATGCTGCAACGTTAACATTGGAAAAACTTTAATACCGTGCCATCATCTTTCGAGTCGTACGCATGATGATCTATGACGACAGTGTTTGTTTCGTCGAATTCGATACCACATTCGCTTCCAAGTTCTCGTATAGCCTCCCCGACTTCCGATCCAGCAGCCACAATCAAGTTTCCACCTTGGTCCAAAAATTTTACTATTTCCTTAACATTCAACTGCCCTCCAAACTCTAGAATATTTTATAATCGAAAAAATACCTGATACTGATGGTGAAAGTAGAATAATATGTCTGTATATATATTCTCCGTATTTCATTAGCATGAGTGATGAGTCGTCAGCAACACGTATAGTTAGAGAAAAACCACGATCTGAAGTGATGATGGAAAACGATTTTACCTTCCAAATGTTTCAGTAAAATTGAATGTGTATCTTTAATCCATACATTTTCTATAAGTACCAGAATATTTTTCGATGGATCAGTATCATTATGAGAAAAAGCTTGTACAGTAACAAGGCACAAAATCCAAATGATCGAAACCATCTCAAACAATTTAAATTAACGCGATGTACGTGTAAATCTGTAGGTCATTGTTGGGGTCCCGTTCAGTTTCCACAGGACAGTAAGTGGCTAACGAGCCAATGGAGAGTCCAGATTTATTTCGGTGGTATGCAACGAAAGAACGTCCACCATTTCAAACAATATCTTCACAAATTTCTTCTGGTATGAGATTAATCTGGAATGCAACAGAAAATCTCCCCTAATCAATAGGTGAGTAGAGACGGTAGTGTGTTCCAAAAACAACATGAAGATTGTAATGGATATTGGTGAAATGATTGTGAGACTGCGTGGGTAACAGTGATATCCACATACAAATTTGACTCCGGGAATATCACAGAAGAACAAAGAACGCGCGTGGACAAAGAGTATATTGTAGTTGATAAGTGTGTTGACTATGTAAAATGGTATTTATCAGATGAATATTGTTGACTGAGTTGAAATCAATAAAATGTGAGTGATAACGATGAAAAGAAATCGGTAAATCAATATGGCGTTATCGGTAGTCGAAATAAAACGATAATGTCTAAGTTAACAAATTAAGATGATACAAAATATTCTATGGTACAAATTACTATAGAATCCCCCCCTAAATCAGCGGGAAGATGAAAAATACGCTATAAGAAAGCATTTGGTTGTGAAATCATCAAACTTCTAGGGAATGTGGAACCTACGATAAAAACGCGTTTGTCTGTTTGGTTTGGGTGGTTTGAGACACGAAAGTAAAGGGGTTTAATAGGGGAATCAGGTGTACGGGCGGTTTCAAGTGAAGCGGATAAAGAAACGTCTTGGTCTCGGTTTGAACTCTGATTTACTCTTCGGGGATTTGCGTTTGGTTTCGATGTGGGTTTCACTCAAGCGATATTTAAACGATCGATACTGACCGTTTCTTGTGAACCATTACGGTCAATAACGAAGTAATTGGGATACCTACTGAGCAACTTGTACTGTATGGTGTATGGTGGTTTAAGGCGTGTGATGATTGTTCGGATAACAATCAATAATAATCAATAATTCTGTAACTCGATTTCTTGTTGTTAGTTGCATTAATTAATACATACAGTGTGAATCGAGTGAGTGTGGTTATTCTCAATTCTGTTCCAATATACGCCGTTTTTATTGATTTAACGAAGGCATTCGACCACGTCAGCAGGGAGGGTCCTTCCAAAATGCTTGATTTGATAGGCTGCCCCCAAGAATGCTAAAGCTCGTTATGTCGTTCCACTCAAGCATGAAGGGCTCAGTACATTTTAACGGTTTCAGCTCAGAAGCCTTTGAAATTCGCCGAGGCGTCAAGCAAGGGTGTGTTCTTGCTCCCACGCTGTTCGGCATTTTCTTTGCTCTGCTTCTAAAGCACGCTTTCAGAAAGAGGACAGAAGGTATTTACCTACGCACGCGAAGTGATGGCAAGCTTTTTAACCTAAACCGGTTGAGAGCACAAACCAAGGCACGAAATGTGCTAATCCGTGACCTGCTGTTTGCCGACGATGCAGCCGTTATTGCTCACTCCCAAGAGCAC